>APFE030618945.1:0-67027 GCA_000404065.3 Pinus taeda
AACAATATGGGGGCAATAAGGGCACAACAATATTAATAAGGGGTACAACTACCATAGTAATGGGGTAATCACTAGTATTATAGGGACCCAACATTCGTTGTTTATTTTCTATTTTTAATTTCAATTTATTTTAGAAATATTTTTATTTTTTTCAAACATGATCTGGGCTTAATTAATAAACACACTTACACACACAAGCACAACTTAAGCAAAGGGTGCTTGGTTTACACCACCAACCCAAAACTGAACTTAATTAATTTATCTCCCCACACAAAGACAAAAACATCTTTTTGATCTCCCTTCACCATTTCCATGTCACTTGTGTCTTGCCACCATTGCGCTACTGAGGCATTTGTTGCAGAGACTCTTAGGCCTTCATCCACATTTTTCACTTGGGCATATTACTCTTCCGTGCGGGGTCCAAGTTCATACTTCCCTAAGTCCCCATACCGACTCCTCTTCTAGTTCATATGATTGCTCATTTGATTCCGAGCCTCCTTCCCCACATACCGTCATCATGTTAGGATCCACAGCAGGTGTAGGAACCCAACCTGGTGTTAGCTCTGGTTCTACCCCGGTGGTCACATCTAGCGGAACCATCTCAGGAACCGTTCTGGCAGCTCTCATGCTACCTTTCATGGCTGGGTTAAGCCTCCTATATTTTAGCCAGTTGATCAATGACCCTATACACCATGATGTTGGTTGGCTAGCTATGTTAACTAAGCTTCCCTCTGACATTCCAAAGTTTGAGGGTAATTCTGGAAAGCACCCTACCAATCACATATGTTCGTTCCATATGTGGTCTTCATCTAATTCCATAGCTGATGATTCCATTTTTCTTTGGTTTTTCCAATGCATGCTCACTGGAGATGCTTCAAAATGGTATGTAGACTAGCCCGATGCCTCTCATTCCACTTTCGCGATGCTTGCTAAAGCGTTGCTTTCATACTTTCAGTTACCTCTCTGATACAACACTAATACAGATCTCTTGACTGCATTTCATCAGTCCTCTGCCACCCGTCTTTCCGATCATGTCCATGAATGGCATAGAAGGAGGAGCATGTGTTGTGCTCTACCCTTCGAAGATCATGTCTACTTCAATCAGTTTTGTAGGAATATTTTATCACCATTGCCAAATATTTCACATCTCATTTTACTCGGACAGAGGAAGAGGCTCTCCAGACTACTCTGAGATATGACTTTATTTATGCTCAATCCAGTTATGTCTATACCATTATACCAGACCTCCCTCGTCCTAGTGGTGCTAATGCACCTGGGGCATCTCACGCCACCAACGGTATCGTTGGAGCTATTTCACATCCTTCATCATATACTCAATAGGGTTATGGCTCTCCACATGGGGGCACCAGTTCCTCCAACGCTTATGCCCCTCCTGCCAGCAATGTTTATTTAGGACAAATAACCTCTTACACATTTACCCAACCACATCAGTTGATGTCAGGGCCAGCTAGTGCTCAATCTATCTACCATACCATTGCTCCTTCACCATCTTATACCTATGCACCACAGAGTGCTCCATCCCCTCAAGCATTAGCGTTGCATCCTCCCATGCATCCTTAGCCCCAGCCGCCACCACCCCCTCAAGGTCAAGTGTTTGCACAACAGAGTGTGACCAATCCCCAAAATTTGAAGAAAGATAATAAGGGGAAAGGTAACAAGGGTAACCATGATAACCAATGTAATCAACCTAATGAACCCCAAGGGAACCAACCTAACACCAACAACCAGCAACAAGGCAACTAGCCCAAGAATACAAGGCTATTCGCACGAACAAGCCCTTTGCATGTTGTGGTGTACATGGCCATTTTACACATGAGTGTCCCCTCTTACCCTAGATGCACCAAATGTGGGAATCCCAAGCAACTTCTAGAGGTCAAATACCCATGAAACAACCGGCTCATAATGCTATTCCGTCCCAACCGACAATGCTCACAAATTCATTCCCTCGGCAAGGATTTGTTGCTACTCAACCCCAACAAGGTCAAGCAGCTCACCTTCCCCAACCTTCTAGTCCTAGTGACTACTAGATCCTCATGATGAGTTCTGATGAGGTCAGTACCTCTGATGTCGACTTGCAAACTGAGTTGTGGTAATATGACAAGCCATCGAATTCGTCCCCCACTGAGTCCAAAACAAAAGCATCTACTGAGCCTCTTACGACACCAAATGGTCTGCTATAGATCACTCAACCTAAAGTTGAGTCAATTCCTAAGATCCCGAAGGGACCATTACGCTGCAACACGACTTCTAACTGAGTTTCCCATACATATAGTATAGTAGACAACTTGGCACAATCACCTACCACCATGTCGATGCTGGAAGTCCTCCAGTCGTGCCTATCTCAAAAGAAAGCTCTACTAACTTCTTTGGGTGCAGTAGATCATGGTAAAGTTTAGGGGCAAATTTTAGCCCAAGGGCGAAATTGAAAGGGTTTTTCATTTTAGAGGGGCAATTTTTTTATAAAACACCTATTTCATATATTTAGGCCAACTTTTATTTAAAAAATAATTATATTTTTCATTCTAGCCAAAAAAAAGGGCAAATAAACTATGAAAAGACTCATTTACCCAATTTGATTGGTTTGGGAGGTTATATTCTATTACAATCACCCGATTTTCTACTTTTCAATGTTAAATTCGTTTGCAATCGCTCGTTTTCTACTTTCGGAGGTGGTTTGGGAGGTTGTATTTGGTCCCAATAAATAAAAATATAAATAAAGTGGAGGTATGGTAAATAAATAAAACCTCTTTTTATACTTACTCAAAAGGTATGGTAAATAAATAAAAATATACATAAACTAGAGGTATGGTAAATTAATAAAAATATAAATAAACGAGAGGTATGGTAAATAAATAAAACATTTCTTTATATTTACTCCATAAGTCACCTTATATTACGAACATGCAAGGGTGCAAATAAATTAAAATATAAATAAAGTGGAGGTATGATAAATAAATAAAACCTCTTTTTATACTTACTTCAAAGGTATGGTAAATAAACTAAAATATAAATAAACTAGAGGTATGGTAAATAAATAAAACCTCTTTTTATATTTAGTCCATAACCCTCTTTCTATTTAAGAAGGCTCAAAAACCAGGTTTTATTTAAGTGAATCCTATGGGTCAAATACCATATTTATAAAAGAGGTATGGTAAATTAATAAAAATATAAATAAAAGAGAGGTATGGTAAATAAATAAAACATTTTTTTTTATATTTACTCCATAAGTCATCTTATATTTAAGAACACTCAAAAAATGTGAAGCAGGTGGTATTGACCCATGGTATTCACATGGGATGTAGCCTATTTAAAGGGGGGAATTAAACCAACATAGATCCATCATTACTCTAGATCTACTAAACATCAAGAGGGATAAAATATGATGATATGAAAACTAGCATAGAGTGAAAAAATATTTGATCCCTCTTGGGGCTTGGTAGATCAAGAGTAAAAATGGATCTTGTAATTTAAATGTCACTTAAACATTTAAACTTGGTTAAAATAAAAAAATAAAATAAAAATGAATTATAAATTTATTAATTTTTATAAATTACTAATAGTAGTTTTTAAGCTCTAGGTTTATGATAACCCATGGTATTGACCCATGGTAATACCATGGTATTCATGTGAGCATAGACTATTTAAAGGGAAAATTTTTATCAGCTTAGATCCATCTTAATTCCGGGTCTACCAAGCGCTGAGAGGGATACATAGATTTCATCCCTCTAAGAGTGGTATATGTGGAGTTAAGATGGATATAGGTTGGTTTTTATGACAATAAAGATATTAAATAGACATAGGAAATTATATTATAAAAAACATCTTAAGGTGAATGGTTAAAGATACATTTAGTCACTTCACAAAATTTAGTAAAAAATACCATTATCTCCATTAATATTGGTTTTTCAAATTTAACAAAAAAAATCAAAACAGTGAAATCTTATAACTCTTTCCGCATCACCCTCTTAGAAGAGAGATAGTTGCTGCCCAGATTTCCCACCATTTTTCAAACATTCTCAATAGATATATTCATGAAAAAGTTAAGGTACTGATGTTGGATTAGTTGTTTGAAAAATATGTTGGTTTATACAACCTTTCATCTTCTCTGTTATTCTTAGTTTGTCGTAATGATCTGTAGGGGTTGGACCACTACACCATATTGTCCTAAAAGGCAAAGATTGTGCACCGAAAAGGAAATTAATCCACATGTTACAATGTTGTTAGAAAATGCAAGATGTATGAAGATAGTGAATTATGCTTATAAGCAATTTAGATGCTAATAATAAATTTAGATAGGGAGAGACATAATTAAAAATTATTATTAATTGAAGATTTCCAATTAAAATAATAATAAATCTACATTTATATATTTATATATTGATTGGAAGGCTTCTCACTATGGTCACTTCTTTCCATTAGATCCCCTTCAGGCCTTTGGGATACCTACTACTTTCTTATATTATATAGTTGGGGCTTGCTACTTGTTGGCGTGTTGGGGTAAACAAATTTGATGTGTTTTTTTTATCTCGCAGTTGAGTCTATGGAATAAGAAAGAAATTTGATAGTTTGACAAAAGTGGTAGCTTGACAAAAGTGGTAGAGAAAAGATTAATCTATCCTTCCTTGACAGAACTGGTGGTCAAGATCAATGCCTACAAGAACTTTGTTGTGGAATATTATCACAACTAATAGAAGGATATAAAATAGTGTACAATAAGAACCTTGAAAAACATAGCCACTGAAACTTGCAACATTGTTTGTAGGAAGAGAAAATTATGTTTCTTTTTTCCAAACATGTATGTTAGTATATTATAGTTTAATGAATATGTTTTCCTATTATCTTATATGGTTTCATACTTTAATAAAACATTCGCCAAGACTTCACAACGTTTTATTATTCAATGAAAGATTTTCCAAGATCTTACAAGATTTTATAATTCAGTGAAAGATTCACCATGACTTTACAACATAATATAATCTGGTGAGATATTATCCAAAAAAATTATATATACATATTATGTTATTGATAAAATCTCCTCCCATTTTTCCTACGTATCACGGGGATTCAACCATTTATTATACATATAAATTTAGGGTGGTTCTTAAAATTTTCCCTGTAGTAGATCCTTCAAACAATCGTTTGATTTTCTTTCATGTTGATATGTTGAAACATCCTCCATTACCTCCATCCGTTGTTTTTCAGATACCAGTTAGATTCCATAATTCCATCATCTCTCGATGCATTATTGACAAAGGTTCATCAATTTGTGTGATGTCCACTACCATTTGGAAGCAACTAAAGTCACCTGAATTGTCCATCCACCATCACTTTTCATGCTTGGGATGGTCATTCCTCCCAGCCCCTCAACATGTATCGCAATTGTTGAATGACTCTTGTGGGAAAGACTCTTCATGTAGACATATAGGTTATTGATGCCCCTTTAGATTACAACATTCTATTGGGTCATAGTTAAACTTAAGCCATGTCATTCATCACATCTGCGGTTTTCTGCAAGATGTGCGTCCCCCATGAAGGGAAGATCGTCACTATCAATCAGTTGACATACTATGAGCAGTCATCCTTGACCTCCCCTGAGTCCATTATCTCGTCGATGTTTGACAAGCAGTATTATACTGTTATCGGGAAAACTAGTGTCCATTTAAAGCTGCTAGTCCCACTAAGATGGGTAGCTATCTTAGAAACAAACAAACTAAAGTTACTTTTGTTTTCCTTTATGAGAGATAGATGAGAGAGAAGCAGAGAGTACCAACCCCAGTCTTTCGCTTGGCTCCTTACTTTTTTTCTCCCTCCTTTGACAAAGCTTCGCCACTCCTTCCTTACTGGTCTCGCTTCAAAGAACACCTATAGAGTCAAAGCAACATAATACCATCAAAGCATAGAGATCTATAACCATAAAAAATATAGGATCAGATGTATATTAACCATACAAATGCATATATCAATACAATATTTAGAGATATACAAGAATATGGAGGAAAACTCAAATAGCTTTATTGATAGAAGTAGTAGAAGAGAGGATTACAACCCATTGGTCTGACCCAGCACCATCCTCCTAGCATGAAAGCCCTCTTCACCTCATGAAAATCTTAGATCACCCAAAAATACAAATTTTCACAGAGAAACCAACAACGCTTCCTTACAAAATACAAAATTCCAGCCTCTGGATCTCTAGGATGAGGGATCCATATATAGATATTTGTAGGTGGGTAAGTCAGCTTCTGGGTTTTTTATTAGTATCATTTTACCGATAGTTCTTGGTTCCACTTGGATATTTCATGATCTCTTACTCATCCCTGGGTGAATTCAGAGAGGTTAGTGTCACAGGAGAAGTTTCTGGAAGATTCCATGATCATCCACCTTGAAAACTATCTCTGCCATTTGTCTACTCTCACTCATCGCACCCTATAGAAGGACTTTTTAGTATGCATCACACCCCCTGTGTGTAATAGGTGAGATGCATCGCACCCTGACCATGGAGTAAGTGAGCTGGTCTAGTTTTGATCAGTTCTGAGTAGTTTTTCAGGGAGAACTTCTGGGAAATGATGTAATCAGGTGACCTTGTTCCTTTAGGGCATAAAACAAAACTTTTAGGGACTTAGAAGCCCTAGGTTTATGGACATATGAGATTGGGGTTATAGTGCCCAAATATGTCTATAACAGTTGCCCCCTAAAGCATGAGGTCATAAATCTTTTCATGTCAGGTGAAATGCTTTATCATGAGAATCCAAGGTGTTTTGAACTGGAAGGTGACATATAATAAGATACAGTCCAATACATTATCTTCATAATATTTTCATGGTCTAGCTGAGGCGGGCATTCCCATGCTTAGATTTATAAATTCATTTTCATGTACATAGGATAGACAATCGTCTATGTGGCAGACTGATGATTCTGGTAGAGCCATCATCCTTTGGCTTAGATGATTTTCTGTGCAACAATGATGTACATTTGATGTCTTTATTTTCCTGAATATATCGCAGCCTGGATGGATGAAACTAGATCCACGGTCTTCAACACTCGTTCAAAATTTGCCCGAAGTACAAGTCAATCCATGTGAAAATGTTCTCGCATCAAACACGGAAAGACATCGCTTGATTACAAGCCAATGATGTAAGCTGTTAATAGGCATGAGAGGAATCATCCATAATGATAATGACTGTCAAGGTACTACAGTACAATTCACGTAGTGTGAATACATGAGTCGATGTCGAACACCATGCAAAATATTTTGGTCAAAGGCCATTAATGTAAACCTATCGCCAGAAGTGAGAAACTTGCTATTGAGGCATGCAAGCTTCAAAGCACTGAAATGGTTGTTCCTAGGTCGAATTCTTGGATGATGAGCTGACATTGACAAGAAGTGACCTGTTGTAGGAGGGCCTTAATGAATACCACATCTACGACACGAAACGGAGCAAATTATTTTTTTGGAGGTGAAAACGATCTGATGATACAAGGTTTAGGGTGGCGGTCATGAAAGAATGAAGCATGAAGGTAGTGCAACGGATGAGACATAAGCTGGGTTGGTGAATTCTCTAAGTGACTTCTCTTGAACATATCAGTGACACTGAAATGGATTGGTAGCATTAACCCCAAAAAATGGATGGTACAGAGGACCAATGGTGATATGATCGGTGAATGGAATAACCCAAGCCAACTCAATCATGGTGATGGAGTGAAAGTGTCATGTTCAAGAGCGACCTGCTACCAATAAATTTTCTTCAAGTTTTCTTCCCAATTTTTCCCCAGTCATTCTGACCAGTGCCTCTTTATTTTTTTCAAGCTTGAGGAGGATAACATATTCTTGTTCTGTAATTTTCCCTTCGGGAAAACCCGTCGCTATGTTTTAACGAGTCTAGTGACAGTGAGACTCGCTCTTATCTGCATGGACAAGTTTGTCGCTATTCTTTTAACGAGTTTAATGACAAATATAACCCGGTTCTTTTAAATTTTAGAGAGTCTAAGAAGAGACGAAAAGGAAACTCCAGTATTCCTTTCTCATAATATAATCCCTTAAGTTCGAAAAAGTATAAAACAAGGTGAAAGGGATGACTTTTCGATAGTTTTAACAATCCGAACAAGATAAACGCTTGATCTTTTTGTGTAATAATCCCTCAGGTCCAAAAAGATTAAAATCTAGAGGAGGGATGGCACTTCCGATCACTTTAACGAGCTGGAGAGGCCAATTTCTCAGCAATCTTTTCATATTTTACGAGTTAGATGAAAAGAGGTTAAAGAAGACTCGTTTTTTGAGGAACGAGTGATGTTTTCGGATAGTAGCTGGTTCCAGGTAAGGTTTGGAACTTTTCAATCACGGCAAGTGTAAAGAAGGTGGCTAATAGGATCACTCATCATAGTTGTTCCTCAAAAGGGGTAAACAATCAAATGGAGGCGTATGATCAGCTAAAAAAGAGTGGAGGTGATGGTACGAACATGACCAAGGCTCAAAACCTGATAATTATGCGATCGCAATGGTTATTTACCGAAGGTGGGTTCATTTTTTAATGAGCTTAAACTCTGGTGGAACATATGCTATCTGCTAGGTTTATTTTTTAACGAGCTTGAACTTCGCGTAAAACTGCTCGTGTTTGGTTTCATGTTTACACAAGCTTAAAATGAAAAACTATGCTTGTTATAAGTTCGCATGCCCCCAGCATAATGACACAAATCGAGGTGCATGCCCCCAAAGCTTCATTGCATTCGATGCGGTGGTTGGAATGAAGGTTTACCTTCGAGATCTTTGAAAGACTTGACTTCGATTTTACGAGACCGTAATCAAAGACTCGATTTGGAAGGGAGTTGTTTCATTTTTTAATGAGGTTGACACAGGATGGGAACCGTCCTCGGAATCCACCATATTTACAGTATTTTATAGAAAATATCGCTGGAATAATCTTCGTGGTAATCCGGAAGATGGGAATGATGGTGGTAATCTTTCCATGGTGCCTCTCTTATCATCATTAGCTAAATGATTCCTTCATCTGTAGAATGTACATGCGACAAAGGATCTGAAGAGGTGCCATATTCCTTAGACCTATCTATCCAAACACTCGATGAGCATTGGTTTGGGTTTGCCCCTCAGGCCAAGAAAATTGATTGCTACAATATTTGTATTAGGCTTGGGGGCAATACCTGGCGATGATCCATTTTGACAAAATGTTCAGGAATATTTTGAATCTTTTAGATATAGAAGATATCATATTGTAGGTTTCCACCATGGCCACTTCCACCAGATTACTCGGAGGTGGTAGGACAAAAGTTCCCATTAAAGTAGGGTCTTTTAGGAGGCCTACTCCGATATTTTGAAGCGAATGAGGGCTTCCATGGATCATTGGAATGCTTCTCGTAACTTGTGAACTGTTGGGGAGGAAGGTTTGTTGATCAACGATTGTAATTCCTCCTTGAAAAGGAAATGAAATCTTTTTAAAGTATGTTGACACAACAGCAGCCATAGCATAAATCCAGGGCCTTCCCAGTAGGCTGTTGTAATCGAGGTTTCCATCGATAACTTCGACATCAATTTCTATTGTTTTTCCCCCCAGTTCAACTTGAAAGTTACTTAAAATCCCATACGGGGTGTATGTTCGTCCATCGAATGCTTTTAATGTCATTGATGATCGTGACAAGGGTGGTGAGCCTAAAGTTTTCAAGAAACTCATTGACATGATTCAAGTAGATGCCCCCTCATCAATAATTGTTCGATGAACAGTTTTGTTGAGGGCTTTCACTTGAATGAGGAAATAAAGTTGAGCCAGTAACTGAGGTTCGTACCCTTTATGATTAAAGGCCACAAGATTGGAATCTGCTAGGTCAATCCCACCTATCGCTGATAATTGAACCTGCTTTTTGGAGGGGAAATTTTGCAGTACTTCAAGTGTCAACATAGCAGATGGCGATTGGGCCATATCCTATACTATATTATAATTTTGTGCTACTCGAGCATGAGGATTAAACGTCGATTTGTGTACTACCCCTTTTGGCGGCTTTATCGTTATCTCAGGAATGATGGGTGGCATAACTTCGGCTAAAGTTGTTGTCGAACTACTAGGTTGATCTGCAGCCTTATTATTCGACAGTTGTGGATTCCCATAATCTTTATTCCTTGTCGATATCAAAGCATCATTTGGCTGTTTCGAAATGTACAACATAAGCACTTGGGACAAGGAAGAATTCTCGCTAGCAACCATATTGGTTTCTAGGTTTGGAAACGGATCAGTCAATACCGCTGAGGTTTTTGAGTTTTTGAAGAATTTCTTAATCTCAGCTTTATACGGAAAATCTTTCATCCAATGATCCTCATCGCATATAAAGCATGGATAACCAGGTTTCTTTTTCCCAGAAGGGTTTGTAGAAGATTTTTCAGGAGACGAATCATCCTGTTTCTTCTTTTTGTTTTTCCCTTTCTTCTTGCCCCCTGGTTGCTTTGGTTCTTTGCCTTTGTCGGTCGACACGGCGTTAACCTCCGAGGTAAGAAGTTCTTCATTTGCATTTTGACCAGAAACCCTACAGGCTTTCTTAGATGTAGCCTTTGCGGTTTTTGTGCTGGTTGTACCTATCAAAACATCACCAGCATGAGAGTCTTTGTTTGATTTAGGAGGAGGAGGAATAGAAAACTCTGGTCTAAGAGCATTAGGGATTTTGTCATAAAGTGTGCCAGACTGAGTATAGATCAGGTCTAGATATTGCACATGAGAAATGACTTTCTCTTCAGTGACAACCCCCCCCTTATCCACATCTTCTGTAATAGAAGGTAACAATGACTTAATAAACCATTCAGCTATCAACTGATTAAGAACATATGTTTTTACCATTCGAAGACGACGTCGCCACTCATGAATATGATCAAATATGTGAGTGGTTTTCGTCTACTTGAAATTGGTAAGAAGCTCTGTTCCTGTTTCGTACCTTATGGGTAACTGAAAATGGGTTAAAAAGGTGGTGGCAAGGGCGCTAAAGTTACCGAATCAAGCTCTAGGAAATTCGATGTACCATTTTTCTACCGGACCAATTAACGTTCACTGAAAAAGGCGAAGCCTAATCGAATCATCATTGAGAGTGTTGGACGAACACCACAGATGAAAGTTCATCACATGGTTCGACAGATCTTCACCCAGATTTCCATTGAATTTAGGAATATCTGACGGAAGTTTATGAGGAATCGTCGGCCACCAAGGAGCGTAAGCAATTGGATCATTTGTTAGCTGATTTAGATCTCGTAATTCTAAAGTTGCAACGAAAGGCAACTGTTGATTCAGGCTTGGCAAAGCATACCCAAGATAAGATGGGATCTCCGGAGCGGTGGGTCTTTGCATACCAGCATAATGTATTTCATGTTGATAACTTTGATAAGGTTGATGAGCATAACCATTATGATATGATTGATGGTGACCGTTTTGAATATACAGCTGCCCATTACCCGCAAAGATTTGTTGCTTAGGTCCTCGGTAAGCTTGTTGGAATTGCAGTTGTTGATATTGCACCAGCCATGGTTGTGAAGCCATTTGCTGTTGTCCAATACTGGATCTTTGACCAAGATGAGGGGTGATAGTACCCATTTGAGCCTAAATTGCTCTAGTTAAGGAGCCACTAATTGACGATTGTGGTTGTTTCATGGAAACAAGAGGTTGTTGTATTACGACCTAAGAAACTTGAGGTTGACATACAACAGGCAACGCTTGTACTTGCGACACCGTCAAAATAGCCGGTGTAGTGGGGATATTCGACACAGGTAAATTTGGTTGCATTTAATATACAACTCTTTGCTGTTGAGGCAGTATTGGCACCCAACCACTGGATGTGATTCCAGCTTGACCCAAATTCTGTTTGAACTCTCATATGGTTATTCTCCCAGAGGGAACAATGAAAGGGCATACTGCCCACCATATGGCGGCAATCCAGTGTTCAAAGGAAAAACTAGCCTCTGGAGACTGGATTGCCCAAATTGATATTGTTACGAAGGATCAATTTGCTGAGACTCAACATAAGAAACACCAGATATTATTCCAGATGAAAAAATGGGAACATACCATACTATCGAAACAGTCCCTAGGTGGACTTCATCTAGTAGTTGAGAGCTAGTTGGGGCAGATGATATACCAGCGAACATTGTCAGAGTGGCAGCAGGAGGTTCTGTTGCTGCTTTGTCAGATGACACAGTCATAGATGTCGATGGTTGTTCAGACATATCGAGTCTATCCAAAAGACTTCCTAGCGATTCTACAGGAACTTGCGATGAAGGGAGACTAAATTCTGAAGTAGAAGGATATAGGTGAATCCCAGTTCCAAAATGCAATGGAGTACTGGATGGAATATCCTCTGTAATCTCTTCTATAGCAATCAATCCAGGTGGAAGAGGTAGACCGTCAGGTCTGTAAAATATTTCTGGTGCCGAAGAAGGTATAGACTCTGTAGCGATAGATGTTGGAGGGGTAACACCTTCCGAATCAACCCTAGATGGAGCTGGTTCGGGAATAGAAGTGTTTGCCGTTACACTAGAATCAGTTCTAGTGTCCTCTTGTAACTGTGGAAATTCTTCTGTAAAGGCAGGGATACCAGAAATAGTTGGAGTAACTGGAGCCTCTGAGGATGTTGAAACACAAGTTTCAAACAAACTCGGAGACTTTGGCCCAATTAAACGAGATCGCTTGGCCCAGAATGGTTTCATTTCTGGAGTCAAATACAGTTGACTCATTAGTCTCTATGAATGGTGGGGTTTCGATTGGCTTTCTTCCATGATTGCGGATTACTTGATCAACTCAAAATAAGAAGGGGAAAATGTTATCCCAATTAAAATAAATTTTATAACACTTTGACACAACTTTCTTTTTCAATTTTTAAGAGTCGAGAAAAAGCTAAAGATGACACTAGTTGCCTTCGATTTTTAATGAGCCTGAAGTGACAAGTGCTCAGATGGACCTTTTCTTTGAAGGAGTCTGAAAAGGAACGAAAGTGACTACTCTAGAAATCTAGATAGAGGGATTACCAAACCAATGGAAAAACTGCAGAATACTTTTTATGGTACGGTAGTTAATCTTCCCGAATGCTGTGTTCAGTGCATTGTGATCGATAGGGCGGCAGACACGGCTTCTTAAGGATAAATGATATAGCCTATTGTGGTCTCCCAATATATACTCGATGGTACATGGGAGCACAAGTCCGTACTAGCACTTGTCGTCTCAAAGAGGAGGAATCACCCAACATGCGATGAAAACGATAGTTACCAGGATTTATGACGCTAGAATACATATCTAGCCTAGACTTCTAAATGTTGTGCGTTAGGTTCCAAAGCATTTATGTTCATTGAAATTTATTTTACAGTTCATCTTTCTTAAGAAGTTTTCCTTTAAGGTTCACCACGTGATGTAGATATACAATTCCTAAATATGTAATCTAAGATGATAAACAATTGTTTATTCTACTTTTTGCAATGAAAATCCTAACTACTAAGGAAAGAGAAGTAAAATCCTTTCAACATAGAGCATAGAGCACACACTAAGATGCATTTTCCTAAATCAATTTCCACAAGTAGTCTAAATGAAAATGCACATGCATGTATTTGTTTTCTGCTTTCTTAATTTTTGAATGAAAAAAAGAATGCTAAGTACAGATCTGAACTATTCTTCTTTCAAAGTGACAGTACTCACAATTTTCTTTTCAAAAAACGAAAGGAAGACTAAGATGACACTTTGCGATTTGGAATTCAAAAATTGCTTTCGACACTTGAAATACTACTAATCCAAATCAAATACAATGGAAAAAGTGTAATCGACTATCAACCAGAGGAAGACTCTTTTCTTTGACTAAAAACGACACTTGCAACACTTTCAAATCAACAGACAATAGTTCGATTAAGCTACTATTTGCAAAAGAGAACTGTAAATGACAAAAAATACATAAAAACATCCAAAATTTCTTTATCAACGGAGGCTGAATAATGCAAAGGAAGAGAGTTTCATTAGTGATATACTGATCACAAACAACAAAACTACTGAATAAATCTGAAGACAATGAAGAAAAAACCAAAATCTGGAGGTAGAAACAGTCTTATCTGATCATCGCACCTGTAACACAGGGAAACAGGGATGCATCTCACCTACAACACACACGAGGTGCGATGCATCCAGACTGCCAATGGGAGATAGTGTGATGATCCAGGAATGAGACTGAACTTGGTTTTTTCTCACAGTTTGCAGCTAAGTTCAAGGGTTTAGGCTGAGCTAATGATAGGCAGTAAACACAAA
Source organism: Pinus taeda (assembly GCA_000404065.3). Lineage (NCBI taxonomy): Eukaryota > Viridiplantae > Streptophyta > Pinopsida > Pinales > Pinaceae > Pinus > Pinus taeda. Next base: position 14,283 of record APFE030618945.1, read on the forward strand.
GTACAAGGGCTGATCTAATGAGGTTACTTGAGCTACCACCAGGGCACTTAAGATGTTTGCAAGTCAGTTGTTCAGTTTATAAACAAAACCCGGAGATGGACTAAAGCAGCATTGATCTACTTTGCACTTGCATAGAAAATGTAGTTCGAAGGCTAGCTGGCTTAACTTCAAGCTTTGTCTGTAGTTTATAAAGCAAACAAATAGAAACAAGAAAACAAGTTATTCGCTCCCCAGTGGATTCGCCATTTTGTTATCAGGAAAACTAGTGTCCATTCAGCGCTGCTAGTCCCACTAAGATGGGTAGCTATCTTAGAAACAAACAAACTAAAGGTACTTTTGTTTTCCTTTATGAGAGATAGATGAGAGAGAAGCAGAGAGTACCAACCTCAGTCTTTCGCTTGGCTCCTTGCTTGTTTCCTCCCTACTTTGACAGAGCTTCGCCACTCCTTCCTAACTGGTCTCACTTCAAAGAACACCTGTAGAGTCAAAGCAACATAATGACATCAAAGCATAGAGATCTATAACCATAAACAATATAGGATCAGATGTATATTAACCATACAAATGCATATATCAATACAAGATTAAGAGATATACAAGAATATGGAGGAAAACTCAAATAGCTCTATTGATAGAAGTAGTAGAAGAGAGGATTACAACCCAATGGTCTGACCCAGCGCCATCCTCCCAGCATGAAAGCCCTCTCCACCTCATGAAAAGCTTAGATCACCCAACAATACAATGTTGCACAGAGAAACCAATAGCACTTCCTTACAAAATACATTCCAGCCTCTGGATCTCTAGGATGAGGGATCCATATATAGATATTTGCAGGTGGGTGAGTCAGATTCTAGGTTTTTGATTAGTGTCATTTCACTAATAGTTATTAGTTCCACTTGGATATTTCATGATCTCTTACTCATCCCTGGGTGAATTCATAGAGGCAAGTGTCACAGGAGAAGTTTATGGAAGATTCCATGATCATCCACCTTGCAAACTATCTCTGCCATTTGTCTACTCTCGCTCATTGCACCCTATAGAAGGAATTTTCAGTATGCATCACACCCCCCGTGTGTAATAGGTGATATGCATCACCCATGGAGCAGGTGAGATGGTCGAGTTTTGATCTGAGTAGTTTTTCAGGGAGAACTTATGGGAAATGATGTAATCAGCTGACCTTGTTCCTTTAGGGCATGAAACAACACTTTTAGGGATTTAGAAGCCATAGGTTTATGGACATATGAGATTGGGGTTGCAGTGCCCAAATATGACTATAACATATACCCCTCTCACATGTGTTTCACTTGGAGTCTAAAAATATTCCTCATTGTTGGGTGATTTCCCAGGTCCTCCCCCTCCTATCTCTGAGCCTAGCTCTTTGATTTTTTGCATGCTACAAGTGTCACAGGCTGCTCACAAGTAGTCTGATACATTTGATCAGCAGTCAGCTCCTCAACACCCTGTTGTTACCATCTCAGCCGAGCCATTTGAATCCACCCCCCTAGGACCTCCTTTGTTTGTGGGTGCCTTTGCTTTGTTCCCACCAAGAACTGTTTATTCATGTCTCAACCATCAAGGAGTTGTTCCACTGGGACATTTTTCTGCAGGACTGATACCTTTATTGTTTCCTCCTTTGCGAATCTTTTTTTTCCCTATTATGGCTTCGTTGGTCCTCCCTAATATGACTTTGGGCATCCCAGTGTGGTACATTGGTCCCCCTGCAAACAGTCCGCCTGGTCAGCTAAGACCATATCATTCTTTGACCCCAATTCAATTGGTCCCTATGACCCCTATCACTACTCTAGTTTGACCGCCACTTCAACAGGAACCCACTGTTATTGCGAAAGAATTTGGACATGGGGGCAAAGCCAAGAAAAAGGATGAGGCTCCCCAAGCACCTCGAGCTCCCAAAACTCCAAAGACAACACCTCTGTGTGCTTTGTGTGAGGTTGTTGGGCATGTCACCAATAATTGTCCCGCACTTCCTCATCTCAAACCTTTGGTTCATGAAATGTTCCTTGATTCAAGTATCCATGAGGTCCACATTACATTACTGGGGCCATCCAAGAAACTAAAAACATTGTGCACAAATCACCCTTGTGCCTTGCATGGTCATTATGAGCACCATTTCCATTGTTGCCCTCATCTCGATGAATTTCTTGATTTCCTTCAAGCTCTTTGCGAATATGAGGCCACCCGCAGTGGATCGCCTACTCCTCTACCCATGGATTCTAGTACCGCTAGTACAAGAACAGGGGGGTGTTGGTCCCACCATCGTGATCCGTCCCCCCGATATCAAGGTGACAAACTCCATAGTCCATATCCTTTACATGTCATCATCCTTAAGTTCCTGGCAGGAAAACCTCTCTAAGGTTTATGTGCACTCTTCTATCAAACCTCATTCATCAAAAGCCCAGGTCTCAACATCGGTATATTTTCCATCTACTATTTCATCATCTTCCATTTCAGATGATGTGTATGTGAACCTTCTTTCTCACGATGATGCATTAGGTACCGCTGTCACATCATATAGTCAATCTTCCTCCCATCCCCTCATCTTCCATTCCGATGAGGACATGATGGAAGCCATGACTACCCCTGATTATCCTTGGGACGATATGCACCATCATGCGTACTTACTTCCATATTTATATTCCACCACTCTAAATACATCCAGGACATCCATAGCATACAGGGGGGCACATAAGCCCCTACATCTCCTTATCATCCTTTGGAGGATTTCGTGCCAAGTTGGGCCAATATTCTTGAATCCCTTTTTTGAGCACTCAAAACACAATGACACTCCACAAAATAACACTTCTATGGGGGATCATCTCCACCTTTGCATACGAGATCAATCCCCTCCATCACATATGCTTACAGGAAGTATCCTATTCTTGGGGGCATGATGGTTTTCCCTGGTCATTTTCTTAATTGAATAACATAAGTCTTGGCCTAGATCCCACCGGATCTTGGTATGGTCGATTACCCTCACATTCCTTATAGTTCCTCCTACCGACCTCTCCGATGAACCATATTCACATTGCATATCGTAGATGTTTTATACCATATCTTCAAATATTCTACTCTATGTCCACATAGTCCCCATGTTTGACTTAGTGGATGAGGATGATTCTAGACCTCCTCTAGTAGTTCATTCTCATTTTCCTCTTCCCTTAATTCTTCACTAGGAACCATCATTCCAAGAAGCATTAATGCCATATTTAGACAAGTAAGGCCACTTGCCTAAAATTCACATATCCTTATTTTGATGGTTGGTTTGTCCGCTACGATCTGCATAAGATTTAGGGCCATATCCTCTCAAATTCGAGGGAAAACGCCCTTTCATAGGATAACCCACAGTTTTTATGTCACACATTGTGACCAAACCATAGCTCAGTTCGACAAACCATCAGCACCATTAGAAAGCCTTCATCGAATACTATAATGGGTCTCTCTTATTTTTTGATGATTTGACACTTCACCAGGAAGCCATTTTTCCAAGAAGTTTCACTTCATCGCCTCTCAAAATCAAATTTCTTCATAAAGCGACACTTGTACTTTGAGATCCACCTCTTCTTAATACTTTTTGTCTCATGTGTAAATTTTCATCATTAGTAACCATCATGTGCTAATGTCTTCATGGTACTCATTGGTCCTATTCTGTGTGGCAGTGTCATCAAGTAACCCTTGTTCAAAGCATCTGCAATGAGTCATCTTTGCATCCATGGAGTCTATTTCGCATCCCATTATATCATGTCACAATATTCCATCCATCTTTGCATACCATTCATCTCGTGTTACCCATTTTGGCCTTCAGTCATGCTATCCAACATCCCCTTCGGAGTCGAGTTGGTCGTTGCCAGGTCAACCATGCAGTTTCTGCTCTGATAAGGGAAGTCGTCTGTTTGTCCCTCATTCCCATTTTTTCCATTATCCCTGGTGTCAGTCCATCAGTGACATTACTAGTTTCCCTCGTGCCTTAGTTGAGGTCCTCATTGCCTCACCTATGGCAGGCCCTATTCTGTCGACATCAGCACATCTATTCTAGAATAACAGCCTAGAGGGCGGTTTATCTTGGTTCCATATTCCACTCTCGTTCGGTGAGGGAGTCATCATTTTCCTTTGACTTGGTTGTTTCATGCTGATGATTCATACACTTGATGGTCCAGTGATGCAGTAAATTGTACCAATGATTCGCAGGTGTGTGTGAGATGTTTTAGACCTCATGAGGGGGTGGCCCTTTAGGTCTACCCCCACATGCCTAGATGCCTTCCTATTATACTACAACTTCAGATGTAGTTCCGGAGATTTGATTGGTTCGGTTCCAACCACTTGTAGCATTCATAGCATGCACTTCCTTCAGATGATCCATTCAGTTTTGTAAAGCCCATTCCTGTTCAGCAAGGCTTCTTTGGTTGTCTACCCTCCCTCCCACCCATTTTTCGAGGGAAGGGCCATTATATCTCATGTACTCAGATGTTATTGTATTCATTCCTTGCTCATGTTTTATCTAGGCACATTATGTATATGGTACACATTGTATTATTTTTTGGCTCAGTTATCCCAGCATATCATGTACCATTCAACATGTATTTTATTGCTCAGTTTCATGTTTCTGGGTGCATCATTATTTTTGTACTAAGTTATCTCGGCGGGTAAAGGTATGCCTACCCCACCTCACTGAGATCCGATACCACAACATAAAGGGAGACTTTCATTGGTCTCGCCTCCTCTGTCCCTATCCTCTTTCGCTTCAGCTCCATTGGTCTCTCTCTCTCTCTCTCTCTCTCTCTCTCTCTCTCTTTGACTCCACTTCGTTTTCTAGTGACTGTGTCCTTACAATGTACTTCAGTCATACATTTTTCTCCTAACACTCGTACATTGGGGGGCAATATGTTATCACAAACAATTGATCATTTAGCCATAATTTACTAGATGGGTCAAAGTACACCGTGTAGGGCCAATTTTACCAAAGTAAAATTGCTTTCACTGTGAGAAAATAATTAATAACCCACATTTTTTAAGCAAATTATAACTAAACCCATGAAGAATAATTAAATAAATCACTATTTATTTATTTATTTATCTTCTAGGAATAATTAATTAAACCATTGTTTAATCAATATTCCTTGTCACATTTGACCCAATTATGAGAAATAAATAGATAAATCATTATTATCTTATTTTTCTATAGGAATAATTAATTAATCACTATTTAGTTATTATTCCTTGTCAAGTTTGACCAAATTCCTCGGGAATAATTAAATAAATCATTATTTGTTTACTATTCCTTAACCATATCTCTTGAGATGATAAATAAATCATTTATTTATTTATTTATTATTTCTAAATAAAAGTCTAAATATTTTTTCCCTCTAACCAAATATAATAAAATATTCCAAATGGTTATTTCTAGAATGGGGTTAATAATAATTTATTATTGCTCATTATTCGAGGATAACTTAATATTTTGTTATAAATGGAAGGGTTCTCCATTCATTATTCACTTTCAATTATTTTCATTGTTGCACTCACTATCGTAACTCTGATTCTTATCATTATCACACGCCATTTTTCTTTTCCATTTGAGTTCTCACTAAGATAAAACATTTTATTTGTTGGGTTTACACATTATAGAGGAGAGAGACTCTACAAAAGATGAAGACATTTGAGGATAGCTATGAACCCATCCCATAGTGGGGGACTGGTAACGTTATTTATTCCCTTCACAGGTGTTTTTTAATAAAATATATTATTTATATATCTTGTGGATCAGGGACCACTTCTACACTTGAAATTGGTTGGATCAGTGACTTGGAATCATCAACTATATTTGTATTGTTCAAAGAATTGGAAGCATCACTCTTCCCTAGCAACTCAGTTCTTTGTAGTTGCGGCTCCAGTTGAAGGAACTCAATCATTTCATGTGAACGTTGAAGGTGCACTTGAATATCAGCAAGAGTTGTTTTGCTGATGTTCACCATGTCGCTAGCTGATGATAAAATCAAATTGTTAAGAATTTGGGATAGTTGAATGTGTGTCGCCATGTTAGCTTGCTCACTTTGAATTAAAGCTCGCTTATATTGTTTCTTATTGTTGATGCTTTAAACACTTGCTAGAGTTTTATAACTTGGTTTCTTGAACTTTTGATTTCACGCTCGCTTGATGACAATCACTTTGTTTGAATGCTTCACTGACACTTTGTGAATGCTTCAATAAACTTCACACTGGCTCGTTTTTTGTAGATGGCGTGCTTTGAAATTTCACACTTTATTTTGACACACTAACTTGCTTGATTGTTTGAATGACACGCTTGCTTGCTTTGTTGTTTGAATGACACACTCCTTGATTTATTGCATATTGCACTTGCGTTAAACACTACCTTGATTTGATGCTCACTTGAAGAATAGAATACTAGAATTCACATGGGTTTGATGATGATTTCCTTCTAGATGGCTTGCTTGAACTTGCTTGATTGATTACTGACACTTTGTGCTTTCTTGAATGTACTCACTGAATATGCTGATTTTAAAAAAGAAAGGATGTCAAACACTGTCAAAAATGCACCCAAGAGACAAATGACAAGTTCAATCTTCATGACTCAGTTGAAGACTTACTTGACTTAATGTATTCACCTTAACAATTCAAATTATGGTGTCAGTTACAACCGAGAATGCAACAATACAATTCAGTTAAAAAATGTTTATCGGCAAGTGATGCAAAAAGTTTTGATGACGTTGATGTTGTCTTGGCTTGAAATGCTTGATTTTTTAGTGTCCTTAACTTGATTTCTTTGATTACATGATGTGAAATGTGCTTGCTTGGAGAATCATCTTATCAAGTTGATGATGTGACACTTTGTGCTTGTGTACTTAAGCTTGATTACAGGAGCTTGATTAATTGTTCTTATACTCAAGCTTGCTTATGTACATGTAGTTGTTTAAGAATAATAAAAGAGAGCATTTTGATAATCTAAATACAAGTCATGCACAAGCATTCATTACACACGGTGTACCTAAGATCCCCTTATTCAATTTCAGGTGGATCTAGGACGAAAGCACCACAAAAATTATGATTTTATTAATTACACGAGTACATAATTCTTAAATGTCACAACTTTGTAGTGTAAAATTCTCAATGAGAATGTCACACTTGCAAACTTTGGAAGCAAATTGTCTTCAAAAGACTGCCTGCACTAACTGAATCACTCTCAAAGTAAAATATTACTTTGGAGTACAACAATGACTTTTCTCTAAAAAAGAATTCACTTATCACTCCAAATTTACAAAATATGCACCTTATGACTCCACAAAGTCACTTATGACTCCATTACACAAAAAATTACAAATACTCCTTATCTCTCCAAAACATATCACTCCAAAATACAAAACACTTATTTCTCCAAAAACGAATTACCAACATTTCTTATCTAAAGAAAACTCCTCTCTCCAATAATAAAATTTTCCTTTGAATATTTTCTAAACTAAAAAAAATCATGAAATCATATCAACCATAAATTACCATTATCTCTCTTTTGAGGAAGTGTATATTTAAGCCCGAGGCTAGGGCAATCATATACAAATCACTTTCCAAATCCTGGTCCAGTCTGACTGTAAATATAAACGATATCAGCGTTTGTTTCCAGTCCTCCAACCCTTGAGCTTTATGTGGTTCGATTCTCTATCATATTGTGCTAAAAACACAATTTATCTCAAATATATCCCTGCAATCCTTCCAATATATTTGCAATAGAATTTTGAATGTTCTCAGTTGAATGGTCTCACATGGTTGGCATTACTGACAATGTGAAAGGTGGAACATCTTTAGAAGAAAAAATTGAAAATCGTATGCAAGGGAGGAGGGTATCGGAGCCTGGAGCTGGACAGCTGAACCCTCTCAACTTGAAAATGTATAAAGTCGTGAAGAATGTAATCGACGATGTCGCCTCTTTTTTCCTCGAGAATTTCTACCATGAAGGTAGAGATGAGGTCGATCCTGGCTACTGGAAAAAGGATTCCTACATTCAGAAATTTGTGGTCGACGGAGGAAGCTTAGATCAACTACTCAAAAAATTCATCTCGACAATGCACCCTACATTACTGCTCACAATAAGACTGCAATTTATTGGGAGGATGTCTTATTGGATGACACTGTGAAGGTGAGACCCCAAATTCTGTTGAGGGAAACCACGATTCTCCATACAAGGAACAATGGCCCCAATAACACATAGTGCATTACTGCCGTCGGCTATCGTTTCATTGACGGGTTTTTATTATCTTGACTGCAGCCATGGAGGTTGGGTTGGAAACGATAGCCACTATGATAGGCAGATAAGAAACACTCCAGGCAACCCATTTAATTACAATGGTTGTAATGGTGGCTCGTGGTGTGCGCCCTTCAAGACCTGGCAAAGAATCTATGACTACAATATCAATTATGGACTAAGTGAGGAAGAATCAAAGCTGGTCTTGGGAGGAGAGGTGACCCTCTAGTCTGAACAATCAGATAAGATAGGTATGGACAACTGAATCTGGCCAAGAGAATTTTCAATGGATGAGACGTTATGGTCTGGGAACAGGGATCACGATGGTAAAAAGAGATATGCAAAGGCCATCGACAGATTGAACCAATGGAGATAAAGAATGGTTAAGAGATGTATTGACACAACGCCTCTTCACACTCAATAGAGATTCAGATAGATGGTAGGTCTCCATGCTCACCGACAGATGGCATGAATTTTAGATACCGTCAATGTGCCGATGAAAATAAAATATCTGCATGCTACCAATTCTCCAACAAATGGCATGAGATATGAATGTAAACAATGTCTCCCCTTTTGATTACATTGCCACGATCATAATATAATTAATATGTTTCATGGAAGACTACCATGGAGTCAGTTAGGCCCTAAGAACCATTGATGCCCTGATACCATGTCAAAAATATAATAATCAAATTTATTAATAAACTTGAGCAACTCACAAGTGTGGAACACCACCTGGAGACTGCCTCTGCAGAAGTTAAGATTTCATAAGGGGAATCTCTATATCCATTAATCAAATAAGATATTACATATATAAAAGAGTATTGTATCAAGATAGGAAAACTATCTTGGACATACAATCTGTTGGTTGAGGTAATATTTCAACCACACACTAAACTAGGGAAACCACTCCTATAGAATAGGAATAGAATCTTTACATAGAAAGTCACAACTGAGACAAGTAGGAATTAATATTCCAACATGTTGTTTTGGAACAAGTCTATCAAGGCTTGCCACATTGGATATGGTGTATCCTTCTTATGGAGATTTGAGACAATATGATCTCGAACTCCTTCTAGTATGATCATCCACACCATTGCAACACATTTCTTTCACTCTGCTGGATCTTAAGCATCTATTATTGAAGGCTTAGGAATATCATTGTATATGAATTCCTTTAGCCGTTGTCTTCCAACACTACCTCCATCATGTCTTTCCAAGAAATATATTTTGAACTACCCTCAAGGGCATATTCAAGTCTCAATCCATAGAATGACATCCTACTGGCTCTGAAGAATGATCCTACAAATTTGATTTCACTTGCAAAGACAAACTCGTATTCTTCTCTTCTAGTGTGATTTCAGCTCTGATACCATGTATAAATTCCTTGTAGATTCAAAATGATAATTTTAATTTACTAAAATAATAGACTTGAATCTACTCTACTCATTAGCGGAAACAATTAATCGATCAAGAGATCATAAAGCATACAGAGAAAGAATTCAATCAACACATTACACAATTATTTCCTGGGGAAAGCCACAGCTAAAAACCCCTGCTATATGTATATTTCATTAGTCATAAAATATGATAATATTGCAATGCTTTTCTCAAGCCCGAGCAACCTCCGCACTATCTCTATCTATCTCACAACGTCCTAGACAATACTAGGCCAATACTTAACCAATTTTCTACTTTCCCAGGTCCTTATTTCCTTGCGTTGTTTCCTTGGGAATTAGCCCCTATTAATTAAGGAAATTCTTGAATTGGAATTGCGCAATCCATCATAGGCATTCCTCTTACTGCATGCACAAACCGTACAATTTTGATGATTATACAACTAATAGTACACTACCCTTGAACTCAAATATAAACTGGGTAACTCTCAAATCTAACATGCATTAGTTATTTATGGTTGAATTATCAGTTAACTGGTTGAACACATGAAGCAATGCCCCCATTTTTAGACCTCCTACAAGTTCCTCCATTAGTTGGAACTAGTTTAACTAACTTTAACTCAGTTAAACTGAATTAATTAATTACAACTCAAAATAAACTCAACCGAGGATCCTATAAAGTAGGATACACTCTACATGACTCATATTAGACCCTCAAATCAAATTAATTGAACCAACTAAGTCAATTTAACTTAGTTAACTCGTATAAGTTGTCTTATGATGTGGAATTACAATTTTTCTCCTAATTTAATTCAAGGGAAAATTAAATCTGATTTTTCTTGTTGCATTTTCAACGTCATATACTAACTAAAACATGATGAGAGACATACATCATAACTATCATAAAAAATACTTATAACCAAAAAATAACTAGAGATATATCAATGAGGAAACAAACATTAAATCTACATAATATCAATCACATTTACTCATGAAAATACCAATGAAAAGGATCTCTTATTAACATATGCAAATCCAACCAAGTCAGGGACTTCCACTTTCCGCCCGACCATAGATTGGGCTTAACCAAATCTCTCTTCCATCCAATCACCCCTGCGCCATATTCCAAGAATGAATGTGGGATCTCATGAAAAAAATCAAACAAAATCAAACCTTGGCTTCCAAAGGCCAAACCACCTCAACCCTCAACCATTGATTCTACCTCATGGTCGGACATCACTAGCCATCACTAGATTGGTCTCTACCCAAGCTGTCTAGGGATCCAAAGTGCTTGTTCCAACAAAGCCTTCCAGGACTAGTAACTCAACCCATAACTACTTCCAGGATCTACAACATTTTTCCAACCAAGGCTTCAGGAACTAATAACTCAACCCATAGCCAAGGTAACATGAGCACCAAAAATAAAACGAAGATAAAACTAACAACACCATGGATATCCAGGAAATAGAAAGGCTAGGCAAAACCACTAGCAATCTAGGCAATCCTCCATGCCAATGACAGATCATAACCACGAAACCACATGCATGTTCCATGCATTCCAAAACTAGCAAGGAAATCATAGATGCAACTCGATACCTGCAGAAAAACGCGTTGTAGTTGTTGATCCCGATGTCCTCTTGCGCTTTCCTACTCTTATTTTGCCTTCTTGCTCCAAATATAAGTATCCTCACTCCTCCAAGAGTTCTTCAAGAAAATCTAAGTTTCCAGTAATATGAGAAAGAGAGAGAATAGGAAATGAGAGCTCCAAAACTAAACTGACAAAAAGCTACAAACTAATCCTTAGAAGCCCTTTTATTAATGAGGCCTCTATTTTCTTAAATTTTACATTATTTTCATTCATTTCCTCCTCACATGTAGCCTGTGACCTTTCACCTCCCTTTTCTCCTATTTCCCATTATTTTCATAAATAAAATGCCAATAAATGTCTCATGCCTTTCCAGAGCCTTTACCATTGCCTTTGCCAATTTCCATAGCAATTAATTAATCACAAGTGATCCCCATCGTTATGTTTTTTTCCCAACATCAGCTTGGAATATGTGTCCTATGACCTTGGTTATTAATTTTCCTTTATTAACTTTATTACATGGATTTTTTACCAAGGCTATTTAATAACCCTCTCCCTTGGGGGAACACTGTCCTCAATGTTCAATGAAACCTACAACCAACAAGAGTGCTTAAAAGAAAAACATACTTCCAATGGCACTTTATAACTTAGCTCGTTTCAGTATTTACAATGATCATCCTTTTGAGAAGCAACCAAGATGAGAAACATAACAACATGACAACCATAACAACATGGAACCCATACCACTTATTAAAGCTTTATAAAACAACTCATGGTCGTATTTACATCCATATACATATATACACATATACTAAAACATCACACCAGGACATATGCCAAAAGGCATCCTCTCAACCAGCGAATAAAGAAGGATATGTAGCCCGCGTCTGATCATCCATATCCCATATAGCTTCAATTGCACTTTAACCTACTCAATTTCTTGGTTGCAGAGCATGAGCATCTTTCTTTGCAATATGCACCATGGTTCTGGATGGAATTCTCCTTTTGGTTCCACCTACAATATAGATGAGTCAATCACATGCTAAACATATTTAACATACTTTTTAAGAAATGAAACATGGAAAACATCATGGACTTTCACTTTCGGTGGAAGTGTCAGTCGATAGGCTACTAGCCCAACCCTCTCAAGAATCTTGAAAGGTTTATTGTCCTTTGTAGACAGTTCTAGGCTATGGAACTATGTCAAATCATCTAAAATGTTGTTTTAATTTGGGTTTGGATGACCATTGATTTAAACTGTTAAACATATGCAAATCCTAATTATTTCCGATATAATAAAAGGGTTGATTCTTCACCATTAATAGAATTAAGCTTCAAAATTTTTATGAAAGCTAGAATTTAAGATGATATATATGATTCCTTAAACATTCAAATAGATTACTTAACTTGTCATATATAGATTATGTGTGTAAAATCCATTTACAGCCAAAGAGAGCATATTTCAAGATAATAGGAAGCAACAATTAAATTATGAAGAGGAACTAATTAAAACAAATAGTTTGAGTTATTTAATATCTGTAATTGGTTATAACTTTGCTAGGGATTTCAGAAAGATTTATATTCAATCTTATCTTACCTAGATTTCCTATTAAATTTAAGCATGTGTAGAAATAAATAAAGATGAAAACATAATAAGAAACCAAAAAACTCACAGGAAATCACAAGCTTCTTCAAAATGAGTCCAAAATCCTTCTATTAATCTCATAAAAACTTAGAGAATTACAATCATTCTCAATTTCTTATCACAAGGGTTCAACCCTTAATACTTCGAATTACAAGAGATTTATAGAGTTTCTTCTCAAAATATCTAGACTTTAAGACAAAATTTATTACAAAATATCTCTTCCAAACTTATTTGGATTTATTACAAAAATAGAACTGGAAAAGAGGAAATCGAACACAGAATTCGAGGACTATTGCTAGTGACTAGAGCTATAAAGTTGTGTTTTGTTTATTGTTCCTGGAAAGTTTTTCTTTGCTCCTTAAAACATTTATCATGTTATTGAAACATTTGTTTTCTTCTCAATCAATTAGCTCACATAGTTTATCCCATCTTTCCTCATTAGGAATAGAAAACTTTACCAGCTTTTTATATGCTTCATCGACTTCAATGTATTTCTCAGAAGCAGGGTTATTTATGAATAAATGTTTTACTTCATGTTGTATTAAAAAATCATAACTTAAACCTTCCATGAAAGCCTTCCCAGTGATAGATCCTTTTCTCTTGGAAAATTTAGCTTTTTCTATGGCTATGTAATGAAATATATGCTGATATCATTCCAGAGGGATTAATTTATCACCTATATCTTGGAGGCCTGGAAGTCCTTTCTAATGTAAAAAATAAATTTCCTATGAAACTTTTTAATTTGAACTTCCAGATTATGAAACTTATTCTCCAACTCTAACATTAAATTCCTTATAGTAAGGACCTTTTTCATCTCCAAGATATTTTCAGTTATGTCTTCAATTGCACATTCTTTGAGCTCTTCCTTTGTTTTATAACTTAGAACTCTGATTATCCTAGTAGAATCTCCTGGTTTATGGTCTAGGTCTTTCTTTACTTCTGCCACATCTTCCTTTAATTTTTGCAATAATTCTTCCTGTTCAAAAATAATCTCAATGGAAGGCCACAACTCAGTCATAGATTCATTAATATCAAGCCAAATTCTTTCCTTTGCTTGAGCAATGGTCTAAACCATTACAGATTCACTTTCATAAGTTGCTAATTTTTTTGTTAACTTGAATTTTTTCTGAATTACATCTACATAAGCATTGTCGGTTTTTAGTTTTTTTTCTTGTAGCCTCTACAATTGTAAACTGAGTTTTTCAATCTCTTGACTTTTAAGTTTCAAGTCTCCCATGGCCTTCGATAAATCTGTTGTTGTATCACTAGATTGTGTGTCTACTGGAACACTTGCTACTATAGATGTCCCTACTATTCAAGTACCTACAATAGATGTTGCTATGGGGATAGCTATTCAAACATCTAACTATTGTTCTTTTTCCTTTAACAGTGTCTCCATTTGAGCCTCCATCTTTTGTATCTGGACATTTTGTTCACTAATCATTTTGAAAATATTCTCTTTTTCTATCTCCAATTGACTAACTTCTTTGGCATGTGGATGTTTTGTAGTAGGAAGCTTCAGTTGTTTCCTTAATTCTTGAATATCATCATTCTTTTTCTTCATCGTTTATTCAGATGCATTAATATCATTAGGATCATATCCCAGTTTTATTACTAGCTCTTCTAATGAATTAATTCTAGTATCTTTGGCCAAGAATGACATTTTCTCCACCTTTAGTTGTGAATGAATGTTATTCAATGAAGCTTGCAGTTTTGAAGACGCCATAACTCAATTGGTCAAAGTATAATAAGTCCTTTCTCTAGCCTGGTTATGCAGGTCAATCTGATCAATGGCAGGATCTATTTGGTATCAGAAGAAAAAATTGATGTTTTATAATATGCTTCATCTCTAGGGACTGGAACTTTGGGTTCCAAGAAAGCTAGCTGAAATTGTCCTCATTCAGTGTCGAGTGCAGGAAGAAGTCTGTGTTGGGTGGTAGAAGTCAGTTTCCAAAATTCGGAATGTGGTGGCCTTCAGTGCTTAATTTTTTATTTTGATCTCTTTATATCTAGCAAAAATGTTTTTTTTGTTAAGTACCTTGAGAAACAGATGACATAGAAGAATCTCTGGAAATATCCTCAATCATTGGAAAGGTATAAGTATGAGAACCTATCAATATCATTTTTTCCTACTCTTGTGAGCTTTCTACTTGAAAGGGCTCCCCCTGAGTATTAGTTTTCTATATTATTTTAAGAACTTGGAAGTTTGCCTCCTAAATTTTTGAAACTAAAGGAGATAAACGTTTTGTTGGCCTCTTAGTCTCTTTCTCTTGAGGACCTAGAGTTTGTGAAGATTTTTGAATATGAATTTGTTCCTCTGCCTTATGCAATTTTTTCTCCTACCAATCCTCTTGATTTTCATATTGTTCTATTCCTGGCCTTGGTGTATGTGCATAAGGTGTAGTCTTATGTTCGAATCTTAACTTAGAAATAATCCCCAAAGGATCATAATACCAGGTGAATCTCAATTTGAATTTCATTTACTTTAATAGAGAATTTTCCTCCTCTGTTGTTGCTCTAGTGTTGACAATGAATGGTCATATCTGTGCTTTTAATTTGAACGGAGACTTCTTCTTACTAGAAACAAAGTGTAGATCATCCATATTCATCATATATCTTATATATTCTAGTGACAAAATATTGATTGGAACAAATTTAGGAAACCTATAGGGAGGTAGCTCACATCCATAAATTCTGATCTCTATGTAATTCTAGTAAAGATACCAGTCTCCAAATTTTTTCTGCCCACTGAGGTGAAGAATTCTTTTGATCTCAGGTGAAATCCTAGGAATAACATCAGTATTGAGAAGACACAAGGCCATATGTAGAAACTTATTTACATAATCAGAAAATGAGTACTCTTCTGGGTTCTTCATTACTAAGGAATTCCAATGAATTACAGACTGAGGATTACCCTATGCATCTAACTTTTGTAATGGAAATTTAAATCTATCTGCCTAGAAGAATACAAGTAAGTACACAAGGACTGATTGGCGCTTGTAGGCATTTTCAGTAGAAAAATTCAAGAATTGATCATGTATGTTCTCTAATAGAAATTCATTGTAATTGAAAACATGTGATCATTTCTCTCCTGCTGAAAATACCAATAAAAATCCTAAAATTACCTCATCGACCCATTGGTCACTTGGATATCTTAACAGACATGACACCATGGAGATAACATGCCTAGACATCTTTGGAAATATGGAAGAAGAGTAGGGTGGATTTTTTTTTGGTAATTCAGAATTTCTAGGTAAAAATGTTTCAAAGATTTTAGCTCTCTTAGGGAATGCGAGTTCTGATAGATCTCCATAACAAAATCTAGAGAAAAGGGGTGAAAAGGGGCTGTAGGTTTGATTTGAATGATTTGGGATATTGCCTCAGGACTAATAGTAAATAAAACTTCATTATTTTGGGAATTAACGTCCCTCTGAATTGGGAGATATATGAAATTACACCAGGTGACAAATGATGATAAGAAATGGGTCTGAGGAAAGGTGAATTGAGGCAGTAAGGAGTCCCACATAATCAATTCATCACTGGCATCTAGAAATTTCTAATTTTCCTAGTTGTGGAGTTCATAGAGATCAAACTCACACTAGGTTACACAAATATTATATTGTTTGTCAACTAGAGGAAGCTCATCTAAATTTATTACAGGGGGGAATATTGGACTCTCTACCACTAATTTAGATTTCTCGTTATATATGACATGTTTAATTGTGTATTTGTAGAGGGTGTATCGAATTACCAGGAATTTTGCGAAAGTTGATGTGGGAAATGACTAGGAGTTGATGGAACCTGGAAAATAGTCGCATTGCTGCAAGAGAATGAGAGAAAGGGAAGTTTGAATGGCAGCATGATGTTCTAATAAGTTTCGTAATGAGTTGACCATTTTAGCATGTTTAGTAAATGCATTTAGACATTGGCGGGATGGTTTAATGATTATAATGGTTAATTGGACGTTAGTGGGGTAATTTATTGATAAAACGTAATGTGATGTGGGAAAATCAGTGATAGACAAGTTGTAGGGCATGGGAGAGCAAAGGCAGAAGTGGAGTAGAGGAAAGATGGTTTTTGAGGGGTAGGCAGTAAATGGTTTTGGTGGGGAGGTGGTTTGAAATTATATGGAGAGGACATGTACCCCGAGCAGTATAAAATAAAACAACTTTTCAGACCCCCCCCCCTCGGTTAAACACCAATAGCATGCAGGGGGTTCAAAATGCATCCCCTATCATTGATTAGGGCAGGGGTGATCTATGTCATTGATTGTTGTGTGGCATTTATTACAAGAAGACAAAATGTTAAATCAACAAACTTTATTAACAATACAAATAATTAATCCTCGATTAATTAAACTAAAAAGGATTAACATTCTTTTAAAATAAAATTAATCACAGGGGAATTTAAATAAGCACACCCATACTTTGGGGTTTCATATTTTTTTTATAATCCCATTTTATTCCTTTTTCTATTTTTCTTTTCTTTTCTTTTTTGTATTTTTTTTTCTATTTTTTCAACATAAAGGAAATGGAAAAATTTACATGGTGAAAAAAAATTACAATAAGGTCCACAAAACCGAGGTGCCATCTTGGCACATGATCTGATCCTCAAGGAGCTCTTATTGGGCTTGATTTACAATTACACTTGTTTCCCAACCTGAAACTCCATAAAAACCTACTCTGATATGCATAACTTTTCCGTATATCTTGTGTTGCCTTTAGATTCTTCTTGATTACCTACATTTCCTATTCCATCTCTACCAACATGTCTGGTCCTATCAACACCCTGTTAACTGGATCACTCCAACTGATTGGAGTATTACAACTTCGCCCATATAGTGCCTCGAACATACTCATCCTCAGTGACTCCTGATACCCCTTGTATGACACAATATTCCTTGGGACACCATGCAACCTCACTACATCTCTGATGAAAACCTATGCTACATCATTAGCTGAATATGTAGACTTCAATGGAATGAAGTGCGCTAACTTTCTAACCTATCAACCACAACCATAATATAATCATGTTGTCTAGATGTCCTCGAAAAAATTGTAATGAAGTCCATGGAAATGACCTCCCATTTCCACTTTGGAATTGAAATCGGTTTTAGTACATGACGTAGATGCTTACACTCTACTTTTACCTGTTGACAATCCAAGCATTTAGCCACAAGCTCTTCCACTTATTTCTTCAATTTTGGCCAATAGTATAACTTCTTCACCACTTTCAATGTCTTCTGATATCATGGGTGATCTGAATATGTCTTAGCATGAAATTCCCTCAAGGTAAGCTTCTTGAGCTCACTGTTGTCTAATACATATACCATGACCCTAAATCTAACTAAACCATATGCTGTGAGATGATAGTCCCCATCCTAATCACCTATACCCTACTATAACCAATGCATAAGCTCCATGTACCTATCATCCTATTGTCCAACTCATAATATTTGATCTTGTAAATTTGTCCTGTATGAACTCATAGTTGCTATGTGATTTACCTATATTCTCCTGCTAAGAGCATCTACAACCCTATTCTCTTTACCTTTAATGTACCTGATCTCATAGTCGAACCCACTGATTGTGACCAACCATCTATATTTCTTGGAATTCAAATTTGGTTGGTCAAATACTTACCTCAATCCACTGTGATCACTCATCAAGAAAAACCACTTTCCAAGAATATAATGTCTCCACATCTTCAAAGCATGGATGATCACTACCAACTCAAGATCATGTGTCAGATAATTCTTCTCATGTTTATTCAATTTCCTTGATTCATATCATACCACTTGTACTTCCTACATAACGAATCCACAAAGTCCTCTATTGCAAGCATATGTACATACCACAAACTCTTTATCTGGGTCTGCAATCTTTAGAACTGGAGCATTTGTCAACGGCTGCTTCAACTACTCAAAACTAGCTGCACATTTTTTTCCATTCAAATTTTTTACCTTTCCTTTGCAACGATGTAATAGGATAAGAAATGTAAGAGAATATCCTAATGACCTCCTATAATAACATTCTAGCCCATGCATGATCTTACCTCATTCACGTTCCTAGGAGCTGCCCACTCCATGATAGCCCTTATCTTTTCTAGATCCACTACTATGCCATCCTTGGAAACCACATGCCCCAAATAGTGTACCTTTGTCTGAAAGAAATTACATTTACTGAGCTTAGCATACAACTGATTCTCTCTCAATAATCTCAATAATGCTGATAAATGTTTGACATGTTATTCCTCATTCATAGAATATACCAATATATCATCAATGAATACAATAACAAACTTTTCCAGGTAAGGACGCCATGCACTATTCATCAAGCACATAAAAGTAGTTGGATCACTAGTCAAACCAAATCAAATTACAACAAACTCATAATTCCCATACATGGTCCAAAAATAAGTCTTGTAGATTTCCTCTTCTTTAATGTGTACTTGATCATATCCGAATCTCAAGTCAATCTTCGAGAACATTGTTGTTGCCTTCAACTGGTTGAACAAGTCATCAATCCTTAGAAATGGATGCCTATTCTTGATGGTCACTATGTTCAATTGTCTTCAATCAATGCATAACTTGAGAGTGCCATCCTTCTTCTTCACAAACAACACTAGTGCACCCCAAGGTGATACACTTGGCCTAATGTATCCCTTGTCAAGAATTTCCTTCAATTGCAACATCAATTCGACTAATTCTGGTTTGCTCATCCTGTAAGGTGCCTTTGATGCTGGTGTTTCTCCTAGTACCAACTCAATAGTAAAGTCCACTTCCATATGAGGCAAAAACTTGAAAATTTATACCAGGAACACATCCTGATGTAAAACCGGATTCCTTCTCGTGACATCTGCATCCTCAACTTCCTTACTTTTGTCACTATAAATATGCATTGTGAATAACACACTCTTTCCTATGGTTGTGCTTTTCCTGCATAGGTGTCACCATTCTAACTGATGTTTCCTTCTTCTTACCCTGCAAGATTCTTTGTTCCCCATTGTCATCCAAGCACTCAATTTCTTTTTCATAACAATCTTCTTTGGTCCTACGAAGATATAACTAGTCCATACACAAAAGCGTACTATATGATCCCAATGGTAGTACATGTTAGAAAATTATATATTACAGAGCAATGGAACACATAAAATATTGTAGAAATATAAACACATAAAATGCATAAAACAAGAGAGACATAGATATACGTGGTTCACCCAATTTGGGCTATGTCCATGAAGAAACAACCAATCCTTCCTTTTATATTATCCAACAAAATGAAGAGATACAACCTATAGTAGATCCATTGTAATTCCTTCTTCGCTCTCACACAATCTCCTCTCTCTTTCTCGATCAAAATACAGATCTTCATAGCGAGGGGCTGCCTTCTAAGGTAAAAACCCCTAAACTATACATAACTTCTACCATCAGATTTCTACCTAATGAATGGCCCACATTGACTACAAAATTATAAAATTTTACAAGGAAATTTTACATCTATTTTTAGCTTGGGGGGCGTTTCCCCCGATTCCCTGCCAGGGGAGGGGCTCTAAAGAATCGTCGTCACCCCCCCTAGCGATGCACATAAATGGGTAGCATTGCTGCCCCATTACAAACTAGTGTCCAATGTGGTGATACCTTTGAATAAAGAAGATAATAAGGCCCCACAACCAATAATATCCCACTTGGATATTGATTATAGCAACTCCACCGCTGCTTCATTTGGTAGACAATGACTCCACTTTGGGCCTATTTATTTCTCATCTTCATCATCATACCTGAAGACCAATTCAAATCGAGCAGAATCTCAATTTCTCCCTGGTTACAACTTTTGTTAACATATTCGTAGGATTCTTTCTAGTGTGTATCTTTTCCAGCTTCAATTGTCTTTCTTCCAACACTAACCATATGAAATGGTACTTGAGTTGTATATGGTTAGTATTGGAATAAAATGCAGATTTCTTTGCAAGATGTATGGCACTCTGGATGTCACTATATAACCTACCCAAATCCTGATTCTTACCCAATTCATCCATAAACCTTTGTAACCAAATCATTTCTTTACTAGCCGTTGTAGCAGCAACATACTCTGCTTCCATTGTTGAGAGTGCAATAACACTTTTTAGTTTTGAAACAAAATTAACAATTGTTCCACGTACAGTAAACGCATACCCTGTGGTGCTCCTCATGTTATCTCTATCACCTGCCATATTTGTGTCAATATATCCCTGTAGAGCAATGTTTGAACCACCAAAGCATAATGCTTGATTTGTGTTACCTCTCAAATACCCGAGAATCCACTTCACTGCCATCCAATGTTCTTTTCTTGGATTGTTCATGTACCTTCTTACAACTCCCACTTCATGTGCAATATCAAGCCTTGTGCAGATCATTTCATACATTAAGCTTCCAAATGATGATGCATATGGAACTTTAAACATATAAGCTATTTCTTCCCGAGTCTTGGGACACACCTCCTTACTTATTTTGAAATGGCTAGCCAAAGGTATAATAACTAGTTTTGCATCGTGCATATTAAATCTTTTCAACACCTTTTGTATGTACTCACTCTGAGATAATGTTAATTTTCAATTCTTCTTGTCTCTAGTTATTCTCATACCAAGGATTTGTTTTGCAACACCCAAATCCTTCATTTCAAATGAGTTTGCCAATTTTATATTGAGCACATTTATTTCCTGCATGTTAGAACCTGCAACAAGCATGTCATCTACATACAATGATAATATAATATTACTTCCATCATTTTTCCTTTTTAGATAAACACAATGATCAGAGTGACATCTAGTATAACCTTGTTCGTAAATTAACCTATCAAATTTTAGATACCACTACCTTGGAGCCTATTTTAAGACACACAAGCTCTTCTTCGACCTATACACTAGTTTCTCCTTCTGTTTGACCTCATATCCTTGTGTTTGTTGCATATATATATCTTCCTCCAAATACCCATGGAGAAAGGTTGTCTTTACACCTAACTGCGCAAGATGAAAATCTTCATCTACTACTAGACCTAAAATAGTTCTGATTATAGTCATTTTAACAACAGGAGAAAATATCTCATCAAAGTCTATACCCTTTTTCTGTGCAAACCCCTTCACCACAAGTCTAGATTTATACCTTTTTCTACCTCCATCTTCTTCCTTCAACCTGTAAACTAATTTATTCTACAATATTGTTTTACCTGCAGGCAACCTGACAAAGTCCCAAGTCTGGTTATGTACTAAGGAGTACATATCTTCTTTCATGGCTTGCTTCCACTTCTTCCTAGTTTCTACCTACACTGCTTCTTCATTACATTCTGGTTCACTAAAATCAGTCAACAATACATAATATAATGAAGTAGAGTATCGTTTAGGGGGTCTACTTATCCTAGTAGATCTTCTAACACCAATTTCAGGTGTTTGAGGTGCTTGTTGTTGTTGTGGTGGTTGTTTTCGTGGTGGTTGTTGTTGTTGTTCTAGTTGTTGATCACTATGATTTTCAGGCACCTTCACTTTTTCTATGATCTCATCAAGCACTGTGTATTGTCTATTTTCTTTTTCCTGTTTTTTACCTTTATCTGATCCTTATACAAAACCTTTTCATTGAACATGACATCTCTGCTCCTAATGATTTTATGTTTTTCATAATCATAAAATTGATAACCAAAACAATTAACGCCATATCCAATAAAGGTACATTTCTTTGATTTTTCCTCAAGCTTTGTTCTATTTTCTTTATTAATGTGGACAAAGGCTTCACAACCAAAAGTTTTTAAAAATGAGTAGTTTACCATTTTACATGTCCATGCATCCTCTAGAATACCACCATCCAAGGAACTTGAACACCATTTGTTTATTAGATAAATAACAATATCTACAGCATCTACCCAAAATTGTAAAGGCAATCCTGCATGCAATCTCATGCACCTTGCATGCTCCATGATTGTCTTGTTCATCCTTTCTGACACACCATTTTCTTGTGGTGTTCCCAAAACTGTCTTCTCTCTGCAAATTCCATTTTGTGAACAGTAACTATCATACTCTTTGTTGCAATATTCACCTCCATTGTCTGATTTGAGACACTTCAACCTTTTTCCTTTCTCATTTTCAACCAAATATTTCCATTTATTGGAAGTATCAAATACATCAGATTTATTTCGAATACAATAAACCTAGGTTCTTTTGGTTGCATCATCAATAAAAGTAACATAATAATGAGAGCCCCTCAGAGATGATACTTGAGCAGGTCCTGTTACACAATATTTTTTCATCGGCCCCACATCCCCTAATCCTAGATATAGTCGGTCCCTGAATGACATCTGCTCTTTGTCATATACGAAAAGATGTGTCCAAATCTTCCATATTACTCAAGAATATTGCCTAAGCTCATTAATCCTGAAGTTGACCTCTTTATGCCTACGACACTAGCCCAGAATGAACTAACGCCTCGCGATGTTGTCTATGAGTCTCAGTGTTTGACCTGCAACGACCCAGATATGGTGAATTAGTTTAAACATAATACTTCTGGGTGGTTCTGGAGCTGGTTGTTGGGTCAAAGAAGTTCACCTCTCCTCATTTGAGATGGTGGTTCTGCCTTTTGAGTAACCTCTCTTGAAGATAAGCTTCCTCTCCCCTCATTTATGGAGGCTCCTCCTCTTATAAAAGAATCCTCCATGACTATGATCAGCTAGTTTTTGGTTAGCTAGTTCTTGGTTTGTTGGATTGATAGCTTACAGTTTGGATTGTTGATAACATAGCAATAGCTTGTGAGGTATGAGAATAGCCTTTCATGTTGTGGATTGATAGTGTGAAATGGTTTTGTAAGAAGGAAGCCTTTTTTTTATTGCGTTAGTTTCATACTTGTGCTTTTGGGTGAGAGAGAGTCATCAGCCTTTTTGGGAGACCTTTGAGAGTGAATGCTTATGGAGACATATTGATCGGACCCTTCAAGGAAGCTTGCGACGTTAAGGCGTGGTTGTAAGCTTTACTGTTGTTTATATTAATACAATCAATGGTTATTTCCTATATCATGGATGAAATGTATGTTGATAGGTTATGGTTCCTTGACTCTATAGTAGATAGTTCATTGTTGTGCTCTATTATGTGTTTTTTCGTTTTCATATGTTGTTTCAAGGGAATCATTCATTAAGGAGAAGAAAGCGATAGTTGAAGCGACGTGACGAAGACTTCATCGAACACCGGTATAAGGTAGGACTCTTCAATAATAACTATTTAAGGAATTAGCTATTTTCTTTGTCTTGTTGTGACTAGACCCACTCAAGGGCTAGAGGGAATGTTTATGTCCACAGAGGGAACTTACCTGCATCACAAGTTGGCAACCATACTGGGGACCTTTTATGTGTTGTCTCCTAAGTTTGCTCTTGTTGTTCTCAATTGAATTACATAGTGTCTCTTTGTTTTGGAACTAAACCATCAGTGATTTGGATCACTTGAGTAGATTTGGTAGTCCACCTCACTGTCTGAGTGATAAGCCTGGTGCCTCTCCACTGGTTTTGCCTTGTTTTCCCTCTTTATTGAAATCGTCGATGTTTAATTCCTAATAGTTGCAACGAATCACACCTGTTCTCTTTACCCTCATTGTACGTTGCGGATATCCTGTCATACAACTGTGACGATTCCTGAAATCAGGTTGTTGCTGAGAACAGGTGTACCCTTGCAATGACATCGCTTAGTTGCCCATGTTGTGCTTGCGACGATTAGCGATTGTCTCATATTGTCAGGGTTGCACCTACGACGATTCCTGTAGGGTTAATTTTTACAACCCTGCCTCCTAAATAGACCAGTGTGGCTTGTCCTTTTCTATTTATTTCACCTTGTTAAGCTTGTTTTGATTGTTTTTACTGGGGCATGTTCTTCTTGGTTCCATTTGTATGAAATTTGGCTTTTTGGACTGTGTGACCTAGGTCTTTTAGGGTTCCATCAAGAATTCGTTGGTTTTGGGTTGTTTGTCCTTTCAAGTTTTTGAACTACATCGACAACAATCTTGTTGACTTGTTTGAATCTATTCTCTTGCTACTTTCCCATCTTCCTGGTTGATCCGAAGAATATTGGTCATCAAACTAGCTTGTTGTGTTGATTTGATTTCCATTCACTATTGAAGCATAGATTACATTTGCCTTTTTGATTAGTCAGGCTATGCATTAGCTTGTTTGTTATTTATTCCAAAAATAAAAAAACAATTGCATCATATAGTATACGAAAATGAAAGCGTGTTTGCATTAGTAGATTCTTTATGATTAGGAATTGAAAATCAAAATTCAAATCTTTCACTTTTCTTCATAGTAGTTACAAGATAAGCAAAAATTGATGCATTGTGTTTCCTATTGATTGGATTACTTACTTCCATTGTTGTTCTTTGAATTTTCTTGTTATTGTCTTTGTTCGCTTGGAAATGAACTCCTTACCCTCATTTAGGTAGTTGTTCATTGAAAGGAATGGTTTTTTGCTCATCTAGTTTCATTCTAGGAGTGTTAAAAATACATTCGGTAGGGCCTTGAAATTGAGACTTAATTCAAGATTAACTGTTAAAATCTATTAAATGAACTTAAAAATGCATTAGAACCTAACGCTCACATACCTAGAGGTCTAGGATAGAGACGTGTTCCGAAATTGTTAAACCTAGTTCCTATTGTTCTCACTAAGGTTGGGTGATTCCTCCTTTTGTGATACAATAGATGCTAGTACGGATTTGTGCTCCCCGTACCGTCGTGTATATATTGGGAGACCCCACTAGGTTATCATCCTATTATCCATCGGAAGTTGAGTCTACCACCTTACAAGTTGTAACGCACCGAACACAACATTTGGAAAGATTGACTGTCGTACAGAAAGTCCTTGGTCATTTCTCTTTCATTTTATTACCAAGGTGTATATGCAGTTTTGTGATTTTTTTGGTAAACCTCTTGCCTAGAATTCTAGAGCAGTCACTTTCATTCATTTTCTACTCTTTAAAAATAAAAGGATCATCTGAGCACTTGTCCTTTCAGGGTTATTAAACTTTTGAAGTGATAGAGTCACCTTTCGTCCTTTTCTCGACTCTTAAAATATGAAAAGGAAAAGTTTTTGTTTCAATGTTGTAAAATTAACTACCCACGAAATATTCTTGGTTACAGTTGGTGTTTCTTTCACATTTAATTCCAATGGCAACATTTCCTGAGTCTACCAGTCATGGTCTCCCCCCAGATGGGAATCTTGGTCCTTTTCCTTCTTTTAAAAATGTTGGTGCTCCTTATATGGCAACGTTTCCCCTGCCTGGGTTAACCATTGGCTTACATGTTTGGTTGTTTTCAACCTCGGTGGTCTTGAGCATCCCGACTCCTGCTCTGCCATCTCCTTCATTTGAATCACGTCACGATGATTCTAGGGTTGACCCTTCACCTTATTCCCCTATTTCTTCACCCTCCTCTTCTACTTCGCTTATTGCAAGTTCCAAATCCAATAACCAGGAGGCTAAGAAGAAGAAGAGGAAGATGAAGAAGAAGAAGTTAGATAAGCGAGAGGCCAACCATGCGACTAATGCTCTGAGTGGACCTTAGGTAGAAAAACCTTCTGATCCTCCACAGAAGGTCAAGTTTCCTTGTAAGCTGTGCAAGGGTGACCATTTTCTTCGAGATAGTCCTGGTATTCCCAGGATTTTAGAATTATGGTCTCGGGATATGATTCAACCATCCTTATCGACCTCTAGAGATCATGTCAATGTTACACCTTCAGCTAGCAGTGGTAAGAAGAAAGGGAATATTAGGTCCCCCTGTAGGTTATGTGAAGGTGAACATCTCCTTCACCTTTTTCCTCTCATGGATAAAGCTTCCACAATTTTGGAAAACCTTACAGCTCCTCAACCCCAACTTCCTGTTGGTTATTAGAGGCTTTCTTCTAACTCTCCACCGGTTCATGCAGAGATTGACTTAGATTCATCTCTTACCGACTCTGCTCTTCTTGAACTTGACCCTCTAGTGTCAGTTCCCAACCAACCATTGGTCGAGAAGAGTTTCAACTTGGTTTCGTGACTAGTTGTTCACTTTATTCTGGAAGAGCATAATGATCATACTACTCATGTTCTTCTCGTCTCGTCACATTCTCTTGAATCAAAGAGTGACCCTCCTGTCCCAGCCAATCAAGAGAGTCCTTCTTTGAGTCCTACAGAGCATGGGGGCAATCGTACAATACCCCCACCAAGTAGTTCTATCGTTTCCTTCGATTGGAGTCACTTAACTACTTTCCGCCTCCCATCTTATGTGCCTTTCCAGATCACAGTACACACCTGTAATATGATAGTACCTAACACTCTCTTGGATTAAGGTGCGTCTGTTAACTTCATGACTTCTACTACTTGGCAAGATTTGGGTTCCCCACAACTTGTTTCTATCACCCAAAATCTGTTGGATTTCGACAGAGGAACCAGTCAACCCTTAGGGATCCTTCCAAAGTTCCCTATTACTTTGGGAGGTAAAACAATCTATATAGATGTGATGGTCGTCCAAGGTGCATTGGATTTCAATCTTCTCCTTGGCCGTGATTATATTTATGTCATGGGAGCTCTTGTTTCTTCGCTTTTCTGTGTGGTTTGTTTTCCACATGACGAAAGAATTATGACTATAGATCAATTGTCATTCTTTGGTCACGAGGTACCTCCTTTGCAACCATAATCCCCTATCGGCTCTTGTTTTCTAGCAGTACCTTCCCTGCCACAGGTCAATTATGTGGCTACCCATTCCACCTCCATTGATGATCACGCAGATGATCTAATACATCATGTACTAGGGGCATTGGGACCTGATCTATCATTGGTACCCAACAACATGTATTCCTCCTAGAGCATGGTTCTTCCATCTTGTGAAGACCTCTTGGGAGTCATGTTCGTGTATGGGTCATGAAAAGGCATCCGAGGATGGTTCTTTTCTTGTGTCGATCTCATTAAAAAATGAAACAAGGAGTCCCGAGGATAGTTCTTTTCTCATGTCGACCTCGTTAAAAAATGAAACGAGGCTTGAGGATAGTTCTTCTCTTGTATCAACCTTGTTAAAAAATGAAACAAGGAGTTCCAAGGATAGTTTGTTCCTGTGTCAACCTCATTAAAAAATAAAACAAGACATATGGAGCATAGTTCCTTTTCTTGTGTCAAGCTCGTTAAGAAAAAAAGAATCAAGCCATCTTGAGGAGAGTTCTTGATCTTGTGCCAACCTCATTAAAAAATGAAACAAATGTCTTGAGAATAGTTATTTCACTGTGTCAACCTTGTTAAAAAATGAAACAACTCCCTTTTCCCAATTGAGTCTTTGATTTAGATCTCGTAAAATCCCAGTCGAGTCTTTCCAAGATCTCGAAAGTGAACCTTCATTCCATCCACCTAGTTGAATGACATGAAGCTTGGGAAGCATGTACCTCGATTTGAATCATTATGTTGGGGGCATGGAGAACTTATTCAAGCATATTTTTTAATTTCAAGCTTTTATAAAACATGAAACCGAATCCAAGCAGAGTTCTCCATGGTTCAAGCTTGTGTAAAAATGAACCCGCACTTGATTTACATCTCGTGATTGTCATTTTAATCAGCTGATTTCTGCTAAATGAGCCTTGGTTGTTTCATTCCATCATCACCATCTCTTTGGCCAATCATATTCTTTGACTTGGTTGTTTTTCCTTTCCTAAGGGACCGCAGCAATGAGTGGTTTTATTAGCCAGCCTCTTGATCATTACATGTTTTGAGCAGTTCCACCATTGCTGGAACCAGTTGCTACCCTTTATACCACTTGTTCCTCTAGGACGAGTCACCTTTAAGCTCTTTCTGACTCATAAAAGCTAAAAAGATTGTCGAGTATTTTTCCCTTTTGACTCGTAAAGGAAATAAAATGGGGGGTGCACTTTCAAGCTCTTTTTCGACCCTTTAGAAATGAAAATATTTCTATGCTCTTGTTGCTTTGAACTCGTTAAAGGCTGTGAAGTGTCATCTACCTAGTATAAGTTTACCCCTTTTTCAAGCTGGGATAGATTACTTATGAAAAAGGTATACGTTGATCTATCATGGTCAATAGGTTCTCTCAAGTATCATTTTCTACTTTTTTGGGCTCAAGAGACACAAACATACGAAAAGGGCCCATCTGGAGTTTTCTTTTCCGTGTCTTTTTCAAAATCTCTAAATATGAAAAAGACTCCAAGTTTTACCTATGTCAGACTTGTTAAACCCTGACAACATTGGACTCATCGCCATGATGAGACCTGAGCTTCTCCTCCCTAGGGCTCGTTAAAATTTCACTAGGTTGGATTTGTCCAAAGGACAAACTTATATTGCAAGCATATGTTGTCTCCTTCAAGCTTGTGTTTCAAAAATAATTCGGGTACTCACCATCAATGGTGGGGGAAAATTTGGAAATATTCTATTGATTACATATGGCAGCTTGTCGCTCTTGAACATTGACACCTTTTTGCTTCTCGCCGGGTTTGGGATATCCTTGGTTCTTCATTTTGCCTCATTCCATTCGATCCCTGCTATCTCCGCATGACCTTCGATCCCTTGGTACAAAAGTGTTGCCGCATTCCGGAGTCATGTCGCCGACATGTTCAAGAGCTTAATCCTTCTGCAGTTTGCACCCTTACATCCTCCTCTGATTCTCTCTTTCATCCATCTTCATCTTGTTCCTTTGTCTCACGTCATTGATGTGGCAAACATTATGGCCCTCCAATGACAGATCGCTTCCTGTCAACATTGACTCATTCTCTAGGAAGTTGATCTAGAGACTCTTTTCGGGTATCTTGGAGCTTGCATGCCTCAATGGCAAGTTCTTCGCACTTGACGATAGGCTTGCATCATTGGTCTTCGATCGGGTGATTTCATAAGTGTTTGACTCTAGATCGTTCTTCACACTTTGTGGATTGTACTAGCAGTACCTTGAGAACCATTGACATTACTGGTGGTCTCCGTTGTGCTTCTTAATGGTTCACATCATTGGCCGGTAATTAGCGATTTTCTAGTATGCTCGACATCAACACATTTATTTGCATATTAGAAATTGTACGATGGACAGGTCAAGATTCAAGACCCTGGGCTCAGATTACACAAGTCCAGGTTGTGTGGATTATTTATACATGACTCTTTTGATTAGATGGATGCGACCATACCTGTGTTTTCATATGGTCTTTTAGACTGGATGGTTGCGTCCATACCATAGGCCAGTTCTATTTTTCTTTTAGATGGTTGCACCCATACCTCGACTACACGTACTTCTTTCACTATCAGAGATATCAGTTGTGCTTGCATCTACAATTTCTCCACAATGGTGTTCTAGTTTAGTTATGATTTCATAAAGCATTTCACCCCTCCCACTCTCTCGCCCTTCATGCTTTAGGGGGCATCTGTTACGTAGTATTTTGTCACTGGCCCTGCATCCCCTGATCCTAGATAGAGTCGGTCCCTGAATGACATCTTCTCTTTGTCATCTACCAAAATATGTGTCCAAATATTTCATATTACTCAAGAAGATTGCCTAAGCTCATTAATCCTGAAGTTGACACCTTTTTGCCCATGTTTCAAGATCGTTGCAAGACATTAGTATCATTCCTGCGATGATAGCCCAAAATGAACTAACGCCTCGTGATGTTATCTCTAAGTCTCAGTGTTTGACCTGTGATGACCTAGATATGGCGAATCAGTTCAAACATAATACTTCTAGGTGGTTCTGGAGCTGGTTGTTGGGTCAAAGAAATTCGTCTCACCTCATTTGAGATGGTGGTTCTGCCTTTTGAGTAACCTCCCTTGAAGATAATCTTCCTCTCCCCTCATTTATGGAGGCTCCTACTCTTATAAAAGCATCCTCCATTACTATGATCAGCTAGTCTTTGGTTAGCTAGTTCTTAGATAGCTAGTTCTTGGTTTGTTGGATTGACAACTTACAGTTTGGATTGCTGATACATAGCAATAGCTTGTGAGGTATGAGAATAGCCTTTCATGTTGTGGATTGATAGTGTGAAATGGTTCTATAAGAAGGAAGCCTTGTTGTGATTGCCTTAGCTTCATACTTGTGCTTTTGGGTGAGAGAGAGTCATCAACCTTTCTAGGAGACCTTTAAGAGTGAATGCTTATGAAGACACACTGATCAGACCCTTCAAGGAATCTTGTGATGTCAAGGTGTGGTTGTAAGCTTTACTGTTGTTTATATTAATACAATCAATGGTTATTTCCTATATCATGTATGAAATGTATGTTGATAGCTTATGGTTCCTTGACTCTATAAGTAGATAGTTCATTGTTGTGCTCTATTATATGTTTTGTTGTTTTCATATGTTGTTTCAGGTGAATCATTCATTGTTTTAGGTGAATCATTCATAAGAAATACCTTATTTGAGGCCGAGGTTTTTCATATAATTTGGCCAATGCCGACATTAAACCCTTTGTTGTTGTTTCCTTTGAATATCCATATTGTTCCAAATGCCTTTTTGTCGAGAATATCCCATTTTGTGTTTGCCATACTCATCGGCTTCTTTGTCTTTCCGCTCAATCATAGGTACAAATATTTCTGGTACAATTAATCTTCCATATGCATCTTCCAAAACCAGTAGTTTTGAACACTAAATATTTTGACCCTAAACCTATCATATTCTGTCATTGCTCCCACTTGAACCAACAACCCTTCTCTCCTGTGCATTTATCACCCAAATAGGCCTTTGGCTCTAATACTAGTTATTAAAAAATTATATATTACAGAGAAATGGAGCACATAAGCATAAATGTAAACACAAAAAATGCATAAAAATGGAGAGACACAAATATACGTGGCTCACCCAATTTAGGCTACGTCCATGGAGAAACAGCCAATCCTTCCTTTTTTATTATCCAACAAAATCAAGAGATACAACCTACAACAGATCCATTGTAATTCCCTCTTCACTCTCACGCAATATCCTCTCTCTTTCTCGCTTAGAATACACATCTACATAGCCACAATACAATTCAGTCTCATACATAGCGAGGGGTTGCATTATAGGGGAAAAACCCTAAATTAAACATAGCTTCTACCATTAAATTTCTTCCTAATGAATGACCCAGATTGACTACGCAATTACAACATTTTACAAGGCAATTTTACATCTATTTTTAGCTTCAGCGATGCTACCCCCGATCCCCCACCAGGAGAGGGGCTCTAAAAAATCACCATCACCCCCCCTAGACCCCCCTAGCAATGCACATAAATGAGTGGTGTTGTCACCCCATTACAAACATGCACCCAATGCAGTGATACCTTTGAATAAAGAAGATAAAAAGGCTCCACATCCAACAATCTCCCACTTGGAGACTGATTATAGCAACTCCATCACTACTTCATTTGCTAGACAATGACTCCACTTTGGACTTGGTTGTTTCTCATCTTCATCATCATACTTGAAGACCAATTGAAACCGAGTAGAATCTCAGTTTCTCCCTAATTACAACTTTTGTTAACATATCTGTAGGATTTTGTCTAGTGTGTATCTTTTCCAGCTTCGATTGTCCATCTTCCAACACTGACCATATGAAATGGTACTTGAGATGTATATGTTTAGTCTTGAATGAAATGTAGAGTTCATTGCAAGATGTATGGCACTCTGGCTGTCACTTTATTACTTGCCCAAGTCCTACTTCTTACCCAATTCATCCAAAAACCTTTGTAACCAAATTATTACTTTACTAGTCTTTGTAGCAACAACATACTCTAATTCTGTCATTGAGAGTGCAACAACACTTTGCAATTTTGAAACCCAACTAACAATTATTCCACCTACAATAAACACATACCCTGTGGTGCTCCTCATGTTATCTCTATCACATGCCATATCTGCATCAAGATATCCCTGTAGAGCACTGTTTGAACCACCAAAGCATAATGCTTGAGTTGTGGTACCTCTCAAATACCTTAGAATCCACTTCACTTCCATCCAATGTTCTTTTCTTGGGTTGTTCATGTACCTGCTTACAACTCCCACTACATGTACAATATCATGCCTTGTGCAAACCATTGCATACATTAAGCTTCCAAATGCTGATGCATATGGAACTTTAGAAATATAAACCATTTCTTCCCGATTCTTGGGACACACCTCCTTAGTTTGAAATGGCTAGCCAAAGGTATACTAACTAGTTTTGCATTCTGCATATTAAATATTTTCAACACATTTTATATGTCCTCACTCTGATACAATGTTAATTTCCTATTCTTCTTGTCTCTAGTTATTCTCATACCAAGGATTTGTTTTGCAACACCCAAATCCTTCATTGCAAATGAGTTTGCCAATTTTATTTTGAGCACATTTATTTCTTGCATGTTAGAACCTGCAACAAGCATGTCATCTACATACAATAATTATATAATATAGCTTCCATTGTTTTTCCTTTTGAGTTAAACACAATGATCAGTGTGACATATAGTATAACCTTGTTCAGACATAAACCTATCAAAATTTAGATACTACTGCCTTGGAGCCTATTTTAAGCCATACAAACTCTTCTTCAACATACACACTAGTTTCTCCTTCTCTTTGACCTCATATCCTTATGGGTGTTGCATATATCTCTTCCTAAAATCCCCATGGTGAAAGGTTATCTTTACATCTAACTACTCAAGATGCAAATCTTCATCTACTACTAAACTTAAAATAGTTTTAATTGAAGTCATTTTAACAACAGGAGAAAATATCTCATCAAACTCTATACCCTTTTTCTGTGCAAACCCCTTCACCACTAGTCTAGATATATACATTTTTTTACCTCCATCTTCCTCCTTCAACCTATAAATCCATTTATTCTACAATGTTGTTTTACCTATAGGCAACCTAACTAAGTCCCAAGTCTAGTTATGTACTAAGGAGTCCATCTCTTCTTTCATGGCTTGCTCCCATGTCTTCCTAGTTTCTACCTGCACTGCTTCTTCATAATATTCGGGTTCACCAGAATCAGTCAACAATACATAATATAATGAAGGAGAGTATCATTTAGGGGGTCTACTTATCTTGGTAGATCTTCTAACATCAATTTCATGTGTTTGAGGTGCTTGTTGCTGTTATGGTAGTTTTTTTTTTGGCTGTTGATCATTATGATTTTTAGGCACCTTCACTTTTTCTGTGATCTCATTAAGCACTGTGTATTCTTTGTTTTATTTTTCTTGATTCATTTCCTACATCTGATCCTTATACAATACCTTTTCATTGAATATGACATCTCTACTCCTAATGATTTTGTGTTTTTAATAATCATAAAAGTGAAAATCAAAATCATTAACACCATATCCAATAAAGGTACATTTCTTTTATTTTTCCTGAAGCTTTGTTATATTTTATTTATTAATGTGGACAAAGGCTTCACAACCAAAAGTCTTTGAAAATGATAGTTTACATTTTTACCTTTTCTTTCCTCCTCTAGAATACCACCATCCAAGGAACTTGAAGGCCCTTTGTTTATTAGATAAACAATAGTATCTACAACATCTGCCCAGAATTGTAAAGGAAATCCTGCATGCAATCTCATGCACCTTGCATGCTCCATGATTGTCCCGTTCATTCTTTCTAACACACCATTTTGTTGTGGTGTCCCTCAAACTGTCTTCTCTCTACAAATTCCATTTTCTGAACAATACCTATCAAACTATTTACTGCAATACTCACCTCCATTGTTTGATATGAGACACTTCAAACTTTTTCCTGACTCATTTTCAACCAAAGCTTTCCATTTCTTGAAAGTATCAAATACATCAGATTTATTTCAAGTACAATAAATCTAGGTTTTTCTGGTTGCATCATCAAGGAGAGTAACATAATAATGAGAGCCACCGAAAGATGATACTTGAGTAGTTCCCCATACATCTTTATGCACAAGCTCTAATTTTTCACTCTTATTTTCTTTCCCAACTCTGAGGAATCTGACTCGCTTTTGTTTTCCATAAACATAATTCTCACATAATTCCAAATCAACATGCTTCAAACATGGAAACTAATTTCTTGAGTGAAGAATCTACATCCCCTTCTCACTCACGTGTTCAAGACTATGATGCCACAATGTCGTATCTTATCCTGTAGAGGTTAAAGCATTAACAAAATTAGAAATACCATTGCATAAATACAATGTACCAACCTTTTCTCCTTTTTCTATTACTGGGGCTCATTTTTTGACCTTCTAGGTTTTATTTGTAAAAGGCTCACCTCCCAACTGCCCTGTTGAAATCATATTGTTTTCAGATATGGAACAGGCCTTACCTCCTTCAACAACCATTGATTTTCATTCTATTGTTTTATGAAACCTGTACCCATTCCAATGATTTTACGTGGCTTATCATCACCCAATCGAACCTATCCAAAATCTCCTTGAACATAATAATAAAAATGTTTCCTATCAGGTGTGGCGTGGAATGAGGCCATTGAAACTACCACCTAGGCATGAATAATATTTTCTAATGAAAGAATCAAAGCATCTTACAACACATCCCCTATCACATTCGCTTCATGATGGTTTTCTAGCTGGGCGTCTCCCTCTTTTCCCTTCTGAGACTTGTAGTATTTCTTCAAGTGTCCTTTCTTCCCACATTTACAGAACACTATCCACGATCTAGACTTGGATCAAGCTTTCCTTGACTTACTTTGATATCTGGGGCTCTTTCCTCTTTCCATTTTTTCCCCTAGTCTCTGTAGTCAAAGAATTACCTGATGTCTCACCAGAGCTTTTACATTGCATTTCCTCACTAAGGATTGCACGGAAAACATCATCAAACTTTAAATTAATATATCCAGAGATAGAGTTATTAATGGCCATAACTAAACCATTCTAACTTTCTAGCAATGATCATAGAAATAACAAAGCCCTAACTTCATCATCAAAAGTTACCCCTACAGGACTTAACTGACTGGTAACTATATTAAATTCATTCAAATGATCAGCAATAGATCCACCTTCTTATATCTTCATATTAAATAAACACTTCATAAGAAATACCTTATTTGAGGCCGAGGGTCTTTTATATAATTTGGCC
This sequence comes from Pinus taeda, assembly GCA_000404065.3. Classification (NCBI taxonomy): domain Eukaryota; kingdom Viridiplantae; phylum Streptophyta; class Pinopsida; order Pinales; family Pinaceae; genus Pinus; species Pinus taeda. The sequence goes on from APFE030618945.1 coordinate 50,185, forward strand.
AATGACAACATTAAACCCTCTGTTTTCGTTTCCTTTGAAATACTAAAGGCTACTGATGCCGCTAGGCATAGAAATATTGTTCCAAGTTCCTTTCTGTCGAGAATATCCCATTTTGTGTCTATCATACTCATCATCTTCTTTGTCTTTCCGCTCATTGGTAGGTTCAAATCTTTCTGGTACAAATAATTTTCCATCTTCACTTCCACAGTTGGTAGTTTTGTTCGTTAAATTTTTTGACCCTAAAACTATCATCTTCCGTCATTGCTCCCACTCGAACCAGTAACCCTTCTCTCCTATGAGTTTATTAGCCAAATAGACCTTCGTCTTTGACACCAGTTGTTAGAAAATTATATATTACAGAGAAATGGAACACATAAAATATTGTAGAATTCTAAACATAGAAAACATATAAAACAAGGGAGACACAGATATATGTGGTTCACCCAATTTTGGCTATGTCCACAGAGAAACAACCAGTCCTTCCTTTTATATTATCCAGTAAAATGAAGAGATACAACCTACAGCAGATCCACTGTAATTCCCTCTTCGCTCTCACACAATCTCCTCTCTCTTTCTTGCTCATAATACACATCTACATAGCTGCAATACAATTCCCTCATATATAGCGATGGGTTGCCTTCTAGGGAAAAAAATCCTAAATTAAACATAACCTATACCATCATATTTCCACCTAACAAATAGCGCAGATTGACTACGAAATTACAACATTTTACAAGGCAATTTTACATCTATTTTTAGCTTCGGGGGCGTTGCCCCCGACCCCCCGCCAGGGTGGGGCTTTAAAGAATCGTCGTTACCCCCCCTAGACTCCCCTGGCAGCACGCATAAGAGAGTGGTGTTTCCACCCCATTATGAACTGGGGTCCAATGCGATGATACCTTTGAATAAATAATATAATCAGGCTCTACACCCAACAATCTCCAACTTGGAGACGGATTATAGCAACTCCACAACTGCTTCATTTTCTAGACAATGACTCCACTTTGGACCTAGTTGTTTCTCATCTTCATCATCATACTTGAAGGCAATTTGAAACCAAGTAGAATCTAAGTTTCTCCCTGGTTACAACTTTTGTTAACATATCTACAATATTTCTTCTAGTGTGTATCTTTTCCAGTTTCAACTATCCATCTTCCAACACTGACCATATGAAATGGTACTTGAGATGTATATGTTTAGTCTTGGAATGCAATGCAGAGTTCTTTTCAAGATGTATGGAACTCTGGCTGACACTATATAAACTACCCAAATCCTGCTTCTTACCCAATTCTTCTAGAAACCTTTGTAACCAAATCATTTCTTTACTAGCCTCTATAGCAGCAACATACTTTGCTTCCGTCATTGAGAGTGCAAAAACACTTTGCAGTTTTGAAACCCAACTAATAGTTGTTCCACCTATAGTAAACACATACCCTGTGGTGCTCCTCTTGTTATCTCTATCACCTTCCATATCTGCATCAACATATCCCTCTAGAGAAATGTTTGAACCACCAAAGGATAATGCTTGATTTGTGGTACCTCTCAAATACCTAAGAATCCACATCACCTCCATCCATTGTTATTTTCCTTGATTGTTCATTTACCTGCTTACAACTCCCACTACATATGAAATATCAAGTCTTGTGCATACCATTGCATACATTAAGCTTCCAACTAATGATGCATATGGAACTTTAGGCATATAAGCCATTTCTTCTAAGTCTTGGGACACACCTCTTTACTTAGTTTGAAATGGATAGACAAAGGTATACTAACTGGTTTTACATTCTGCATATTAAAATTTTCAACAACTTTTGTATGTACTCACTCTGAGATGATGTTAATTTTTTATTCCTGTCTCTAGTTATTCTCATACCAAGGATTTCTTTTGCATTACCCAAATCCTTCATTGCAAATGAGTTTGCCAATTTTCTTTTGAGCACATTTATTTCCTTCATGTTAGAACCTACAACAAGGATGTCATTTACATACAATAATAATATAATATAGCTTCCATGATTTTTCCTTTTGAGATAAACACAATGATTAGAGTGACATCTAGTATAACCTTGTTCAGACATAAACTTTTCAAAAGTTAGATACCACTTCCTTGGATCCTATTTTAAGAAATACAATCTCTTCTTCAACCTGCACACTATTTTCTCCTTCCCTTTCACCTCATATCCTGTGGCTCCTACATATATATCTCTTCCTCCAAACCCCCATGGAGAAAGGTTGTCTTTACATATAACTGCTCAAGATGAAAACCTTCAGCTGCTACTAGACTTAAAATAGTTATGATTGAAGTCATTTTAGCAAGAGGAGAAAATATCTCATCAAAGTCTATATCCTTTTTATGTGCAAACCCCTTCACCAAAAGTATAGCGTTATACCTTTTTATACCTCCATCTTCCTCCTTCAACCTATAAACCCATTTATTCTTCAATGTTGTTTTACCTGCAGGCAACCTGAATAAGTCCCAAGTCTAGTTATGACTAAGGAGTCCAACTCTTATTTCATGGATTGCTCCCACTTCTTCCTAGTTTCTACCTGAACTTCTTCTTTATCACATTCTGGTTCAATAGAATCAGTCAACAATACATAATATCATGAATGAGAGTATCGTTCAGGGGGTCTACTTATCTTGGTAGATATTCTAACACCGCTTTCACGTGTTTGAGGTGCTTGTTGCTGTTGTGGTGGTTATTTTTGTTCTGTCTATTGATCATTATGATTTTCAGGCACCTTCATTTTTTTTGTAATATCATCAAGAACTATGCATTCTTTATTTTCTTTTTTATGTTTCTTTTCCTACATATGATCCTTATACAAAACCTTTTCATTGAATATGGCATCTTTGCTCCTAATGATTTTTTGTTTTTCATAATCATAAAATTGATAACCAAAATCATTAAAACCATATCCAATAAAGGTACATTTCTTTGATTTTGGCTCAATCTTTGTTTTATTTTCTTTATTAACGTGGACAAGGGCTTCACAACCAAAAGTATTTAAAAATGAGTATTTTACCTTTTTACCTGTCCATGCCTCCTCTGGAATACCACCATCCAAGGAACTTGAACACCCTCTTTTTATTAGATAAAAAATAGTATCTACAGCATCTGCCCAAAATTGTAAAGGAAATCCTGCATGCAATCTCATGCACATTTCACGCTCCATGATTGTCTTGTTCATCCTTTCTGACACACCATTTTCTTGTGGTTTTCTTGGAACTATCTTCTCTCTGCAAATTCCATCCTCTAAACAATACCTATCAGACTCTTTTCACAATATTTGCCTCCATTGTCTAATCTAAGACACTTCAACCTTTTTCCTGTCTCATTTTCAACCAAATATTTCCATTTCTTGAAAGTATGAAATACCTCAGATTTATTTCGAATACAATAAATCCAAGTTTTCTAGTTTCATCATCAATAAAAGTAACATAATAATGAAAGCGACTGAGAGATGATACCTAAGAAATTCCCCATACATTTGTATGAAAAAGATCTATTTTTTTTCTATTTTTTCTTTCCCAACTCTAAGGAAACTGACTTTCTTTTGTTTTCCATAAACGCAATTCTCACAGAATTCCAAATCATCATGCTTCAAACCTGGCAACAAATTTCTTAAGTGAAGAATTCGCATCCCCTTCTCACTCATGTGCCTGAGCCTATGATGCCACAATGTTGTATCTTCTCCTGTAGAGGTTAAAGCATTAATAGAATTCGAAATACCATTGCATAAATACAATGTACCAACCATTTCTCCTTTTGATATTTCCAGGGCTTCTTTTGTGACCTTCAAGTTTTTATCTGTAAAAGTAGTTACACAGTCTTCACCTCCCAAATGCCCTGTTGAAATTAGAATTTTTTTCATATCTGTAACATGCCTTACCTCCTTTAACAACCATTGATTTCCATTCTACTTTTTTATGAAAACTGTACCCATTCCAATGATTTTACAGGGTTTATCATCACCAAATCGAACCTATCCAAAATCTCCTTGAATATAATCATGAAAATGTTTCCTATCAGGTGTGGCATGGAATGAGGCCCTTGAATCTACCACACAGGCATCAATAATATTTTTTTAATGAAAGAATCAAAGCTTATTTCAATAGATCACCTGTCACATTCGCTTCATGATTGTTTTCTTGTTGCATGTCTCCTTATTTTCCCTTCCGAGATTTGGAGTCTTTCTTCAGGTGTCGTTTCTTCCCCAATTTCCAGCACACTATCCCTAATCTAGACTTGGATCTTCCTTTCCATGACTTACTATGATATCCTAGGCTCTTTCCTCTTTAATTTTTCCTTCCCCTAGTCTCTGGAGTCAAATCATTACCTGATGTCTCACCAGAGCTTTTCCGTCCCATTTCCTTGCTAAGGATTGCACCGACAACATCGCCAAACTTTAAAGTACTAGATCTAAAGGCAGAGTTACTAATGGTCATAACTAAACTATTCCAACCTTTTGGTAATGAAGAAATAACATAGCCCTAACTTTATCATCAATAGTTACCCTGCATAACTTAATTAACTGATAACTATATTAAATTCATTTAAATGATCAGCAACATATCCACCTTCTAACATCTTCATATTAAATAAACGCTTCATAAGAAATACCTTATTTAAGGTTGAGGGTTTTTCATGTAATTTGGAAAATGCTAACATTAAACCCTTTGTTGTCGCTTCCTAGGCATAGTCGTATTGTTCCAAGTGCCTTTCTGTCGAGAATATCCCATTTTGTGTTTGTCATACTCATTGGCTTCTTTGTCTTTCTGCTCAATGGTAGGTACAGATCTTTTTGGTCCAAATAATCTTCCATGTACATCTTCCACAGTTGATAGTTTTGGCCATTAAATTTTTCGACCCTAAACCTACCATCTTCTGCCATTGCTCCCACTTGAACTAGGAACCCTTCTCTGCTGCAAGTTTATCAGCCAAATAGACCTTCGTCTCTGATACCAGTTGTTAGAAAATTATATTTTAAAGAGAAATGGAACACATAAAATGTTGCATAAATATAAACACATAAAACTAGAGAGACACAGATATATGTGGTTCATCCAATTTGGGCTACGTCCACGGAGAAACAACCAGTCCTTCCTTTTATATTATCCAACAAAATAAAGAGATATAACCTACAGCAGATCCATTGTAATTCCCTCTTCACTCTTACACAATCTCTTCTCTCTTTTTCGCTCAGAATACACATCTACATGGCTGCAATAAAATTCCCTCATATATAGTGAGGTGTTTCCTTCTAGGAAAAAAAACCCTAGATTAAACATAACTTACCATCATATTTTCACCTAATGAATAGCCCAGATTGACAATGAAATTACGTCATTTTATAACACAATTTTACATCTATATTTAGCTTCGAGGGCAGTGCCCCTAATCCCCTACCATGGGGGCACTCTAAAGAATCGTCGTCGCCCCCCCTAGCAGCACACATAAATGGATGGCATTGCCACTCCATTACGAACTAGGGTCAAATGCACCGATAAATTTGAATAAATAAGATAATAAGGCTCCACACCCAACAATCTCCTACTTGGAGACTAATTATAGAAACTCCACTGCTACTTCATTTGCTGGAAAATGACTCCACTTTGGACCTGGTTGTTTCTAATATCCATCATCATACTTGAAGACCAATTGAAACCGAGAAGAATCTCAGTTTCTCCTTGGTTACAACTTTTGTTAACATATCTACAAGATTTTTTCTAGTGTGTATCCTTTCTAGCTTCAACTGTCCATCTTCCAACACTAACCATATGAAATGGTACTTGAGTTGTATATGTTTAGTCTTGGAATTAAATGCAGAGTTCTTTGCAAAATGTATGACACTCTGGTTGTCACTATATAACTTGCCTAAATCCCGCTTCTTACCCAATTCATCCAGAAACCTTTGTAACCAAATCATTTCTTCACTAGCCTCTATAGCAGCAACATACTTTGCTTCTTTCATTAAGAGTGCGACAACACTTTGTGGTTTTGAAACCCAACTAACAGTTGTTCCACCTACAGTAAACACATACTCTATGGTGCTCCTCCTATTATCTCTATCACCTGCCGTATCTAAATCAACATATCCCTATAGAGAAATGTTTGAACCATGTTACACGAAAAATTGTCACCATGATTTTTCTGTAATCAATATGAGTCTATCAACACTCATACATACCTCCTTTGCAAGTATTAAACCTCAGCTCTGCATATCAAGCTTTGAAAATGAGAGAAAGCCCTTAAAAATCTTTAAAACTCTGGTTTCACACTTTCTCTTAGCATTACCTGCAGTACCACATCCATTGGTCATGTCCCCTGCGCACCTGACTGCTTTGTATCTGCATTTATGGGTGTGAACCCCTGTAAAAGTTAAAAAGATGCAAGTTTATTCTTAAAAACTCACTTTGAGTCAATTTTGGAAGCTTCTAGAAGGAATATTGCGCTGGCAAGTTCGCTCCTTGAGGGTGCATGCATCCCATTCCTTAAGGAGCTAACCCCTTGATGTGAGGAGGTAATCCCCTTGAAGAAGGACTATATCCCTTCAATGGTGGACCTATAACCTCCTTCCCTGGCACTATAAAATGAAGCTTTGGGCTGGTTACTTGAGAGGTTGAAAGATGAATATTTTTGAGGGTATATGCTGCTAGAACTTAGTCTTCCTAATTGGGCTTTTGAGAGGAAAGATCACATACCCTTTGATCTCATTTGGGAGAGAGTGAGGCTTGTCAAAGTAGAGGAGATTCCTGCTTGGACCCAGGGAAGAGCTTGTACAGCATCAAGGCACCAAGGTTGTAAAGTTCATCTTTCTCAAAGTAAATACAATCAAGTTTATTTTTCTCAATAAGCTGCGTTTAATGGTTTATTTCATAGACTCCTTGATCACTATGATGAACATGATTTGTTATATTAGCTATGCAGGTGTTCTTTGATGTGTGGTTGTTTGTGTTTGTAGGTTAATAAAAGGAAACTCTTTGAAGCTGTCGGAGCAAGGCTGCCAGAAACTAGCGTTGGACTTAAGGTAGGGTCTAAAACACCTCTTAGTTTTTATTAATGAACCGTAATACGTTTAGAGAAAAGTAGATTTGCTTGTACTGCTTGTTGCTAGATATCAATTGATACTAGGGAGATCGGTCTTGTCCGCAAGAATGATTTATCCACTTAAAAAATTGGCGACTCTGCTGGGGATTGAACCCAGAATCTCTGGTTTCGCAAAATCCTTGCGGTAGATTATTTTACCAAGTGGGCCGAGGTGATGCCTATATTTTTGGCAGACGAAAAAACTGCTTTATCTGAAAAGATATTATGCTTAAAGTTTGGTGTGGATATTCTGGTTAGAATATATTTCTTTCTAGTTAGGTGTGTTTTAGATTAAAAAGTGTGCCTAGTTTAGAGAGTGTTTTGTCGTTATTCCTGCTTATCTTGGTTTTACTCTTGATATTGCAGATGTCGGCGTCTTCTCAAACATACATTAGTTTTGCTGATGGTGCTTGTTGTAGTACACGGAATATTTCTTCCGCAGCTTGGGTTATCTATTCACCCTCTGACGAGTTAGTATCTATGCATGGGGTAAGCCTTGGTCAAACAACAAATAACATTGCAGAGTCTAGTGCAGTGATTGAGTTATTATCTGAATCCATCTCATTTGGGATTCGGAGTTTGATTGTAAGGTTAGATTCTAAACTCGTTGTATTACATCTTAACAGGGTATATGCCATTAGAAATCAGTATTATTAAGATTATTTTTTATAGTTCATCTCTTGGAACGTGAATTTGACTACATTGAATATCAACATATTCCAAGATATTTAAACACATTAGCAGATGCACTTGCTTCTCAAATGTTAAGTAGACATTTGCAATAATCAAGACAATAAATTTAAAAGAATTCCATAAACATATTATATAAGATAACTAGTAATAGCGATATATCATAGCATAGAAGTGTGTCAAAATATACATCATCTTCGATCATAGGTTGAAAAACACCTTATGATCGGAAAAATGATAGCTCAAAATATAAATGTCATATGAAGTCTACAAAAGCGATCATCCTATCCCTGATGATGATCACGATAAGAAACCACTGCTCGGGCTACCCTACAAAGGAATCTCCTAAAAGGTCTTGGGACCCCAATCACATAGCGCTGAAGCCTAAGAGGAATATCATCTATGCTAGTCTCTGGAATATCTATTGTCAAGCGCTCTAGATGACTTTCCAATTCGGCCAAGGTCTCTGCTGATTGGTCCTATGGGGCCAGTTCCGTAGCAGCTGGGTGTCTTCGCTCATAGGGCGGGAGAGCGGCTGGTCGCCGTGGACCCACATCTGCATTTAAAACTTTACTATCAGTTTTTGGACAATTTAAAAAAAATATATTTATATAATTTAAAAAACATGAAAACAATTTTACCTGTATCATCCCATTGCTCTCCTGGTGGAAGAGCCATGTCTGGATCACCACGATAATCCATCCCAGCATATAGAAAATCTCGCATCAAGAAAAGTTGGTTTCCCAACCAACGAAAATACTCAGGTGAGAATCGAACAACCTCAGTCCCCTCCTTGGGATGGCGGGCCATGACTGCAACCCAACGCATAATCCTAGGATCTCGGGGAAGTCCAGCCTCAATGGTAAGTTGCTGTGGAACTAGCATAGGTACCCTCTCTAGGGCAAAGCTCACAAATAAGTAACCATATCCAAGGTTCTTTAGTTGTCTATTCTTTGCCCTAGTTAGTTGGCCTTTCACATTGGCCAACACAGCATCGGACCAATTGAAGATGGTGCCTCGGAAGCAGTCTACTGCCATGCGAATTTGGGAACCATTAGCTAGATGCAATGTTGCTTTTCCGCACAGTCTGGTGACAATAAATGTGATCACTTTAAGTTCAGGATGGATGATGGTCTTAACATCTATCCGTTTGTCCACAGTTTGTACATTGCAAAATTCTAGTCGGAGACTAGTGACAGACTCGCCACCTAGCCTAGACCCGAATAGAGATAATCCTTCGCCTCTCTTTAGCAAATCAGTCAGAAAATAAATGTCCTCTGGCTCGATTTCGAGCCGGTGGCCACCAATAATGAAACACTGGTCCTGCGTGCTCCACCTGTCTACCAGCCATTGTAGAAAGTCTACCTGTGTCCTCATGCCAGGTATGGCCCAAAATTTCAGTAGTCCACATACTTTTAAAGCCTGTATTGAAGGTGGATAAAGTAATGCGTCTTGATCCACATCTTCGTGTTTTGTTTCCCACCAAATAACCATCTTGTCTATCTGCATTGCAAAATAGGCGATTTAGAATTTTGTGATTTCAAAACATTTGGGCGGAAATGAGAAAATATATGGTTTCAAAACGCGTTTCGCAAGGTCCGCACCCGGCGTGTTAGGGAAAATGCGTGGGTTTCCATTCGTCCTTAAGGGCAAGTGCGGGACCCCGACTGTTTCGTTTGCATGAAAAATTCGGGGTTCGCAGGGCATACATGGTACACCTGCGCAACCACCGCGAACGATTTTTAACCATAATTTTCCTCATAAAATGAATTTTAAAGCCCTAAAAATGAAAATGAAATGGATGAAATGCAAGTCAGGGACGATGTGGATTATCTGGAGAGAACAGTTCTCGATTCTAACGGTCGGATTTTCTGAAATCTTCACAGGAAGTTTTCTTACCAAAAGCTCTTACTTTTTACTCCAAAGCCAAATGGTGAAAATGAACTTGCAAAAGCCCTTTTTATAAGATTTTTTGAATAAATGAATTTTTAATTTATTTATGTTTCACTTTAAAAAGGTCACTTTTGGTACATTTTTATTCATTTTTAAACAGATATGATTAATGTTTGCAGTTTTGTGCAGAATATTGGGTGTTCGGGGAGAATTGGTCATTTTCAACAAAAAACATAGGAGTCCTCTTTAAGCTCTTTTCTAACTCGTAAAATATGAAAAGATTGCCAAGTTTTTCTTTTTAGACTCGTTAAAATGGAATTAAATGGACGGTCCACTTACAGCTCTTTTCTGACCGTATAAACATGAAAAGATTGCCAGACCTTTGTCGTTTCAAGTTCGATATTGGTAATAAAACGACATGTTTTCGATCGCTTTTTTACTTTTTCAGATTGAAGGCACTAATTATGAAAAGTACTCCTTGATCATAATGGTCAAGAGGTTCTCTCAAGTATTATTTTATACTTTTTTTGGCTTGGGAGACACAAATTTATGAAAAAGGACAACCATTGAGTTTTCTAAATTTTTTCTTCTGACTCCCTAAAATTGAAAAACGTCGAGTTTCTCCTATAATGGACTCGTTAAAATTTAACAGTAAAGGACCTATTCAATTACAAATAGGAAAGGACCACTCCTTCTTAGGGTTCGAATCTTAAACTAAGTTGGACTCATCCGAAGGATGAGCTTATAATCAAACAAATGTTATCCTCCTCAAGCTTGTCAAAAATAAAGAGGTACTTGCCAGAAATGGTGGGGGAAAAGAGAGAAAAATGAACCTGATAGTTATACTTTGTCTTTTGAAAAGCAGTCAACCACTCTTGAACACGACGCTTTTCATTCACCTGGGTTGGGAAATCCTTTGCCTAACAGTTAATCAAACCATATTGAAAGTCTTCATCTGATTTCCGGGTATTAGCTTTGGGTCAATTCTAACCAAACCATCTGCAGTGTCGTTATGTGTTCAAGAGGTCAGTTCAAATAAACCATTCATTCACGAAATATTTGTCATCCATCTTGACCACCCTTGAGTTAGTCCTTTCCAAATATATTTCTTCAAATATTGATCTATGATTTCATGTTGTGGGCTTTCCCACAACAGATCGCTTTCTATCGACTCCAACTCATTATCTAGAAAGATGATCTAGAATCGTCAGTACCTTGGAATTTGCATGCCTCAATGGTAGGTTTCTCACCTTTGACGACAGGTTGCATCATTGACCTTCAATCAAAGGATTATGTGACATGTTCGACATCGAATCATTCATTCACATTTCATGGATTGTACTGAGTCTAGTTTCCACCATCTAGGCTGCGAGGAATTTTGTTATTCATTATACAATTTGCTATTCATAAACAGATGGTTGCGTCCATACTGTGTCTACATATGTCTATACTTGTGATGTATTACAAAATCATTCCTGTATTAGAGCAGTTTAGATAGTTTCTAGTCAGTTTTGATCTGAGTATGGGAATTCCTACCTCAGCGATGATATGATCATATATATATTTTGAATTGAATGTTTTTACAGGTTCAAACTGGGGCATCCACAGGAAGATCCTTGAAATGATAAAGCACTTCACTCTTCATAGATGATAAAACCATCCTCATCTATTACAGACTTCGCGCTTTAGGGGGCAATCTGTTACACGAAAGATTGTCACCATGAATTTTTTGTAATCAATATGAGTCTATCCACACTCATATATACCTCCTTTGCAAGTCTTAAACCTCAGCTCTGCATATCAAGCTTTGAAAATGAGAGAAAGTCCTTAAAAATCTCTAAAACTCTAGTTTCACACTTTCTCTTAGCATTACCTGTGGTACTGCACCCATTGGTCATGTCACCTGCGCACCTGACCGCTCTGTATCTGTATTTATGGGTGCGAACCCCTGTAAAAGTTAAAAAGATGCAAGTTTATTCTTAAAAGCTCACTTTCAGTCAATTTTGGAAGCTTCTAGAAGGAATCTTGCGCTGGCAAGTTCTCTCCTTGAGGGTGCATGCATCCCATTCCTTAAGGAGCTAACCCCTTGATATGAGGAGCTTATCCCCTTGAAGAAGGACTCTATCCCTTCAATGGTGGACCTGTAACCTCCTTCCCTTGCACTATAAAATGAAGCTTTGGGCTGGTTACTTAAGAGGTTGAAAGTTGAATATTTTTGAGGGTATATTCTGCTCGAACTTAGTCTTCCTAATTGAGATTTTGAGAGGAAAGATCACATACCTTTTGATCTCATTTGGGAGAGATTGAGGCTTGTCAAAGTAGAGGAGATTCCTGCCTGGACCCTGGGAAGAGCTTGTACAGCATCAAGGCACCAAGGTTGTGTTGTGCCCTACAACAACCCCCCATTTCATATCATTATTATCCCAAAACTATAATGTGAAATGGGTCCCTTTTAATTTTAATTGGTATCAACTTAGTCTTATTCAAAAAGGTTGGAAAAAATAAAATAAAGAACATTACTAAACCTTTTTGATAAACCAATCAAAGGCCTTATATATAAATGATTAATCTTTTATCAATGGGATAAAGCGATCGCGAGATCACATATCGCAATGACAAGGGAAACACAACTTAAGGACCCATTAGTTTTCTCCGATGCCAAATAGGCTATCGGATATCGGCAATAATAAGTTGGCGAAATAAAACTCCATTTCGCTCCGATGCGATGCGATATCGCTATCGGCAATCGGCGATCAAACCGTGTATGCTTTTAAAAAAGTGCCCCAGTCAATACTCCCGACGTGATGCGATATCGCTATCGGCAATCGGGGATTCCAAATGGAACCAATGTAATGATTTAAGATTTCCCCGACGCCCAATTGCGATAAAGCCAAAAGCGCGTATTTCAAAGAAAATCTTAAAGCGGGTTTATTACGATTAATTCGTATTATAATCCTTATCTTCTGAATATCCATTCATCCGCGCTCAACCGCCAAAACATCCAAGGCACGCTTCAAATAAATCATTCGGTCAATAATCGAAATGATGGGCATTTAAAGGATTGGCAGGTCTTAACGGCCATTTAATGAAACAACAAGCCTAAAATCTTTTCACAGATTGTATCCGAGGCCACCTTATGTTAATCATTCACCATGCATTTATCCATATATATCTCACTCATATTCGATTTGCGCTATCAATTTTCTGTATTACGTTCATTATCATTCCTGTGTAGAATTCTTCCGAAGTAACAGCTTCAAGCAGAATGGGGAAGAAGTCCAAGAAAACTGCAATTGCTTCCGCTTCGCCGGCCACAGGGAAACTCATCGTTGATCCAGGAACTAAAAAGAAAGGATTGATATCGGATACTACATGCCTAGGACTCGCCAGAACTACTTGGCAAGGTACCTATAATTTGATTGAAGCCGAAGGGCCAATGATGACAGTAGTACAAGCCTCAGCAGACAACACTCGCAAATCTGATGCTAATCTAAAGGATTTAGCCAACTCTTTTCTTCATCGGATAGCAGCTCGGGAACAAATCCTCCCATATACAGACGTGGTGAGATGGGCAATTCATGAAATCCCAATCATAGACAGAACCTTCAGTGCTAGAGATGGGAGAATTTTCGGTTCCTTTCAAGCTGAGGATTTGAGGCAAATGTATCATTTACCTGTGCCAGAGAAGAAGTATAACACGACATTTCTGGAGAAATTCCGAGCTGAGAACGAGACTGAATCTCAACCCATTCGGGATTGGAGACAAAATCCAGCAAAACACAAGCACGAGTCTTCGGGTAAGTACTCGGTTGATTCTCTATGCTCTCCTTATTGCTATGCTGGGATAATGATGTGTAGGTTGTGGGGGTTACATGATTCTGCTAATTTTACTATAGAAATGGTTCCCCTGATGGAAGCGGCATCTAATGATGAAATAATGGATTGGGCAACTATACTGTCCGATAAGTTAGCAACCGACATTCTTGATTTTAGAACAAAGTCCCGCATCACTGAAAGGCTCATTCCCCCATTCTACTATAGTGCCTATATGCTAGACATCCTGTGTTTCAAATCTGAATTTCCTGTGCTTGGATGGAGGTGGACGTCGCAAGACCCCACACCCATTCACATATGTCATCAAAAGTTGTGGAAAACCAACTATAAGCACCATTTATACCAAATCTGCAATGGCTTCATGTTGCCCATTCATCATTCTATTTTTAATAAGCCTGCCCCTAATATTTCCTACCAAGAAGGGATTGAATTAACATCCATAGGAAGTTGGTTCAGGGAGGAAAAGTTCACTTATATTAGAATTTTTGGCAGTCAAGCCAAACCTCACGTTCTTCCTTTGTACATACCTAATAAACTGTTGGCCAGGGAGATAGCCTATCAGATTATCTCTGATGGAGTTACAAAAACTCTAAAGAAGAATAAGAAGCAGGTCTAACCCTCTTTTCCCTTGAGATGTGGTATCTACACTCTACATGATTTCAAACATGCAGAGAAAGAAGCTGAAAAAATAAAGGCATTAACTCTGGCAACTCTCCCTAGTAGGCGATTTGATCCACGCAAAGTCGCCTATAATGCACTCGAACAAGCCAAATTGACCAAGTTCGAGCATAAAGAAGATAGGTTCAAGGAATTGTTCTCATTGGGCGAGTCAATGTATCAAGTTAAATCGCTCGCTATAATTGAATACAAAGATGAAGGATTAGTTGAATTCAACAAACCTAGAGAGCAGAGGTTGCAAACTCTGCCTCTAGATCTGTTAGCAATGACTCCAACAACAGAATCAAGCGAGCCTGAGCAGTGACTTGTTAAAGAACCTCCTATTACATCAAAGGAACATGAAGAAGTGCATGAGAAAATACAAGAGGAAACCCAGGTGAAAGAGGAAGAACAGAGCAGTTTAAATGTAAATGAAAATACTCGGATTGATCCGAAATTGCTCCAAGAATGGCAGCAATTCAATTCAATTATCGGCAATCTTGAATGCTCTAAAGATGACAAGACATCGAAAGAGGTCAATACATAGGAGGCGACTTCAAAGCAGGTTTCAGGTGAAACCAACGACCCACCCAAGTCAAAAGAAGTGGAAATAATCCCAAAGGATCCTTCCGACCAGGTTATTTTGCAGATTGAAGAGATTCCTCCCTTAGACGTCTTTTATAGCCCAATACATAAAGTTGTGGTGAAACGACAGAGGAAGAGGAGAAGGACTGATCAACCTTCCTTATTCCCAGAACAAACAGTGACGGGCAATGTGCTTTGGAAAGAGGAATTTGACCCCTCTGATGATTTGACAAAACTATCACAATATACTGGAGCCTATTCGGCGGCGACAATAGACAAGGCATCAGAGGTGAGCAGTTTATTGAAGACAAAAGACCATGACATCTTTTCTCTACAAGCGCAACTATCAGAAGCACAACAAAAGGCTGAGCAGGCAGAACAACAATTGGTAGTACAACAACAAAAAAATAATCAATTGACTAAACAATTGCAGGAAGAAAAACAAAGAATTGATGACAGCGCAGTTCAAAAGCAAAAGAAACTATCTGAGGCATTTCCGCAACTAAAAGCATAAAATGAACAAATGTTGAAGTCCAAAGATGAGCAGATTGCTCAATTATCAGCCCAGCTAGAGCAAACAAAGAAGCTTCCACAGATAAATGAATTCAAAGTAGAGGCATTTCAGATAAACAAGGGATTGGTAAATCAGATGAAGCTTTTATGTCAGCAAATCGCCAAGGCGGAACCATTATGTGATTTAACCACATCAATAAGTGAGAAAGTAGAAAAGGCTATAATAGATTTGGATCAAGCCGAAGAAACATTGACCAATTTTCTTGAATGGCAAGATACCGATCAGGGACAGGCGGCTAATTTACCAAGGATTCTAGAATCGCATAAAGAAATATTATTTACAGAATGGCAGTCTC
Organism: Pinus taeda; assembly: GCA_000404065.3. Lineage (NCBI taxonomy): Eukaryota > Viridiplantae > Streptophyta > Pinopsida > Pinales > Pinaceae > Pinus > Pinus taeda. The sequence continues at coordinate 65,807 of APFE030618945.1, forward strand.
AGTTAATGAAGGCAAAAAGAGAAATATCAAGATGCAAAAAAACAACTAGTAATTTGGTTGAATTGGTTAATAATACTCTTTACTTGTCTAACATGATTTCTCAATGTACTCCAGGCAAATTAACAACAGCGAAAATATTGGAGCAGTCATGTTACCTGGAGCTAGAGAAAAATGGAAGGTTAATCGCAGGAATTAACAGTTTGACATGGGACGCCTATTGGTTCTTTTTAGTCAAGACGCACAGCCAGAGAGCCGCCCTCAAAGGCCTTACAGATGCAATTGGGTATATTATTCCCGATATTCAGGATGCCACCTATGCCGCCCAACTCAATTCTCGCCTCAACATACCACCCGAAGTGGAGCCAATGCTTGCAATAAGCCAGCTCAGGTTTAAAGGTAAACAGCCTGAATGATGATTCATGCCGTCGACTGCCAGATAGCTGCAAAGGAGATAGTTATCATCAATTGATACCAATTAAGTAGGATTTTAGTTTCATAGATATTTAGTTTAGTGTAGTATTTATAGACCCTTTCATGCATTTAGAAAGGGTCGAAAAGTTTTGTATATGACTTAAACCCTGAAGTTGCACTATTGTACTTCAGGGATATTTTTTTATGAAACTGGACCAATTATTCTGAATTTAATTAGGAAGGTTTTTATGCAAATGTGCACTATTGTCATTGTTTAAAAGCATTTCTGTGTTGAAGAAGGAATTTTGAATAGCGAATGATATTTCAGATTGATCTGCAGCTCACATGGTACTATTATCTGCATCTGTACTCATTTTTGTTATATGAATTGTTGTTTAAATCACTCTTGCTATTATCGCTTATATATATATGTGCTTTTCACAGCATTCCTTATGCATTCCACTATTGGTTGTTTATCACATGCTTCCCTTTCAATCGTATATATGTATCGATGATATAAACAGTGAATGCAGTAATTTTTGTTTATCGCTTCATTGTGACTATTCATATGAAGTAATCTTTGAATGATTGAATGTCTCTTATTTATTTTACAGAGTCATCTACATGCCTGTTAGATACATAAAGATTATTTAACGCTGCATTCAGGATGAATAAGTTGTTCCCAGGATTAGTATTAGTTTCCCTATTTCTGTCAATAGAATAAGCTAGTCGCCTATCACTTAAGCAAAATATTCATCACCCATCCATCCCTTTTATTTTATTATCGGGAAACTGGTCCCGTTATCTCCA
>APFE030618945.1:67047-78151 GCA_000404065.3 Pinus taeda
TATAAAGGATAGAAACTCCCTGCGAGGAGTATCGTGTCTTATTTTGTAATCGAGCTCTGCTCTATTGGAGGTTGCCCCCTCGAAGAGGCAAGTGAAAATTACTCTCTGAATAATAAAATCATTGCTATTTTGTGTTATGGGTATCTTTTCTTCGCATATTCTGTGTTCTGGGTCTCTTTTATTCGCATATTCTGTATTTGGGTATCATTTCCAGGTTAAGAGCATAACAAATTCAATAGACTTAGAGAGCAGAGGTTGCAAACTCTGCCTCTAGATCTATTAGCGACGACTCCAACAACAGAATCAAGCGAGCCTGAGCAGCGACTTGTTAAAGAACCTCCTGTTACATCAAAGCAATAGGAAGAAGTGCATGAGAAAAGACAAGAGGAGACCCAGGCCAAAGAGAAAGAACAGAGAAGTTTAAATGTAAATGAAAATACTCAGATTGATCCGAAATTGCTCCAGGAATGGCAGCAATTTAATTCAATTATCGGCAATCTTGAATGCTCTAAAGACGATGAGACATCAAAATAGGTCAATACACAGGAGGCGACTTCAAAGAAGGTTTCAGGTGAAACCAACGACCCACCCAAGTCAAAAGAAGCAGAAATAATCCCAAAGGATCCTTCCGACCAGGTTGTGTTGCAGATTGAAGAGATTCCTCCCTTAGACGTCTTTTATAGCCCAAGACATAAAGCTGTGGTGAAACGACAGAGGAAGAGGAGAAGGACTGATCAACCTTCCTTATTCCCAGAACAAACAGTGACGGGAAACGTGCTTTGGAAAGAGGAATTTGACCCTTCTGATGATTTAACTAAACTATCACAATATGCCGGAGCCTATTCGGTGGCGACAATAGACAAGGCATCAGAGGTGAGCAGTTTATTGAAGACAAAAGACCAGGACATCTTTTCTCTACAAGCGAAACTATCGGAAGCACAACAAAAGGCCGAGCAGGCACAACAACAATTGCTATTACAACAACAAATAAATAATCAGTTGACTAAACAATTGCAGGAAGAGAAAAAAAGAATTGATGACAGCGCAGTCCAAAAGCAAAAGCAACTATCGGAGGCATTGGTGCAACTAAGAGCATCAAATGAACAAATGCTGAAGTCCAAAGGTGAGCAGATTTCTCAATTATCAGCCCAGCTAGAGCAAACGAAGAAGCTTCCACAAATAAATGAATTCAAAGCAGAGGCATTACAACTAAACAAGGGATTGATAAATCAGATAAAGCTTTTATGTCAGCAAATCGCCCAGGCGGAACCATTATGCGAGTTAACGACATCAATAAGTGAGAAAGTGGAAAAGGCTAGAACAGACTTGGATCAAGCTGAAGAAACATTAACAAATTTTCTTGAATGGCAAGATACCGATCAAGGACAGGCGGCTAATTTACCAAGGATTTTAGAATCACATAAAGAGATATTATTTACAGAATGGCAGTCTCAGTTAATGAAGGCAGAAAGAGCAATATCAAGATGCAAAACAACCACTAGTAATTTGGTTGAATTGGTTAATAATACTCTTTACTTGTCTAACATGATCTCTCAATGTACTCCAAGCAAATTAACAGCAGTGAAAGTATTGGAGCAGTCATGTTACCCGAAGCTGGAGAAAAATGGAAGGTTAATAGCAGGAATTAACAGTTTGACATGGGACGCCTATTGGTTCTTTTTAGTCAAGCCGCATAGCCAGAGAGCCGCCCTCAAATGCCTTACAGATGCGATCGGATATATTATTCCCGATATTCAGGATGCCACTTATGCCGCCCAACTCAATTCTCGCCTCAACAAACCACCCGAAGTGGAGCCAATGCTTGCGATAAGTCAGCTCAGGTTTAAAGGCAAACAGCCTGAATGATGATTCATGCCGCCGACTTCCAGATCGCTGCAAAGGAGATAGTTATCATCAATTGATACCAATTAAGTAGGATTTTAGTTTCATAGATATTTAGTTTAGTGTAGTATTTATAGACCCTTTCATGCATTTAGAAAGGGTCGTAAAGTTTTGTATATGACTTAAACCCTGAAGTTGCACTATTTTACTTCAGGGATATTCTTTTATAAAACTAGACCAATCATTCTGATTTTGATAAGGAAGATTTTATGCAAATGTGCACTACTGTCTTTGTTTGAAAGTATTCCTGCATTGAAGGAAGAATTTCAAATAGCGATTGATATTGGGATTGATTAGCAGCTCATATGGTACTATTATCTATGTCTGAACTCATTCTTTTTATATGAATTGTCACTTGATCGCTCTTGCTATTATCGGATATATATATGTGTTTTAACAGCATTCTTTATTCATTCCACTATTGGCTGTTTATAGTATGCTTCTCTTCTAATCATGTATGTATCGATGATATAAATGATAAGTGCAGCAATCTTATGTTAATCACTTTGTTTAACTATTTAAATGAAGTAAGCTTTGAATGAATAAATATCTACGTTTATTTGATAGAGTCATCTATATGCCTGTCAATAGACAAAGATCATCAAACGCTGCATTTCCAAAGAATAATTGTTCCCAGGATTAGTATTAGTTCTTTTATTTTGTTGATAGATTAAGTTATTCGCCTATCATTAGATTAGATAACCAATCGCTCATCCACCCCTTTTATTCATTATTGGGAAACTGGTCCCATTATATCCAGTCGGAGCCACCATCCCAAATGGAAAAGGAGTTGTATTAAGGTCCGGACCGGGTGGTTATCCCCCAATGTTGATACAACGATTTTCGGGGCATCAACATTTCTGGCGCTAGGAGGAGGGCCATCCGCTATGAATGGCGAGTAAGCCAAAACCTAAAGACCATTCACAGAGTAAATCACCCTCCACCTCTCCTCAGACCTCTCGTTTGCACTCTGAAACATCAGTATCGAGACGAGAAGAGGAAGGATCAACCACTACTGCTCAACTTCATCCTACTTCAGAACATTTAAGCCCGGAGTCCCCTGAAGTTCAATCTATCATCCAGAAACTTCAAGGCTTCTCGATTTCACCTCCTAGATCTGAAGTATCACAAGGTAGTCAGACTTCACAATTCCACTTACCTCATCACCTTACCAGACTTCAAAGTGAAAAACTCGGTATTGAACCACCTGAGTTTCCTTTGCTCGAAAGGAAAAGGATTAAAAAGAGCACTGAAGGTTCTGGTAGTGAAACCTTTTCTCCATCATCTTCCATTTCATCATCACCTGTGCGAAGTCAAACACCCACTTAACTATTACATATTGTTGTTCACCAAGCGACTTCACCTCCAACATCACAATCCTTTCAGTCTTCATTTCCACCAACTCCCCAATCACCTGGAACACCACGGGCAATCGCTGGTACTCCCAAAATGGCTCAAAGACCATGGAGAAGTCCTGGTGCAGTCACTATGCCTGCGCCTTTACATCCATTACCCGATTATCCTGAGAAATGGTTACCAAAGTTCAATCCAGATGCCGAAACATTAGCTGAGGAACACATAAATAATTTCATGTTGTCAGTTAATTTGAAGGGAGTAACTGAAGAAGATGTTGTAGTTAGATTGTTCCCCTACACATTACAAGGATCAACAGGGTCTTGGTATTTTTCCTTGCCCACTGGATCCATCACCAGTTGGAATATATTTCAGGAATATTTTATTACCAAATACAACGATGATAGATCCTTGGCTACAATCATCAATGATCTTTCCAATCTAAGGATCGAGTCAAGAGAACCAATTAAGGAGTTTAACTCCCGATTTAACAAACTCTTGAACAAAATCCCTACCGATGATAAGCCAAGCGAACAAATTAGAAGCGAATGGTATATTACAGCCTTACCCTCAAACATAGCCATTTTTGTAGATAGGGCTAAACAACCTACATTGGCTGAAAACATGAAAGAAGCCCTCGCTGTCGAAAAACGTGTATTCGCTTTGGAAACGAAAGCTGCTCTAGAGGAACGAAAATCCAAAAAAGTGTCTTTCAAGATGATTCAAAGAAGAAGATCACCAAGAATCCATACGACATGGAGGGCCTTCAAAAAGTCCTCAAAACCATGTCAAATGAAATGGTTGAGATTAAGAAGAAAGTAGCAGAGTCCTCAACAAAGAAACCTTATAGGAATTTTAAAAATCCTGAGTCCAAGCCTCCAAATGTTATATCCTATGCAGATTCAGAACCTGAGGAAGAAGAAGAAGAAGAAACAATTACACCATCCGATGAATTAGAAGAAGAGGAAGTCATTGAATGCCATGGAATGTGGGACTTTATACTCCCTAATTCCGATACTGAAGCTGAGCAAGAAGCCTTTCCCGTGACTACCAGGAGTAAAGCTAGTCTTGAACCTGTTCAGGCCAATCCAAAGAAAAGGAGTGCTAGTACCAATACTACAAGGAAAAGGTACCCACAAGAAAACCACCCGCAACAGTATCTCAAAATCAACCGTCATCCTCCAATATACCTACATCATCTAAGACGTTGGTGGTATCTGACTCAATGGACTATAATATTGTTGATGATATGAAAAAGACTAAGGCAAACATCACCATGTTTGAACTCAGTAAATTAAAACATCAACAAAAATTACTCCTCAAAGAACTCAATGCAGTTCCTTCTTCACCTCTTCCCAGTACTAGAGCTGCAAGCGATTCAGGAAAACCACTTTCTGGTAGAGTTGAGGCGACTGATACAATTTTAATTGGAGATAGATCAAATTCCCATACTCCTCCTTTCCTCTTAACATATGAAATTTACAATCGAAATCTGCATAATTTCTTGATTGATTCTGGGGCATCCTCCAATATAATGCCAGCTTCAGTTTGTTCTAAACTAAACATAGAACCTCAGAAATCCTCAATTCACATTGTGCAGTTAGATAGAACTAAAGTTCAGGTTTTAGGGGAAATAAACTCTGTTACAATCAGGTTATCAGCGGATCCACGAGTGGTCCAAAGGATTGATATCTTAATCGTCGATATACCTGAGTTCTATGGTTTAATTTTAAGCAGGGATTGGTTAGAAAAGCTCCATGGGTATATTTCCACCGATTGGTCCCATATGTGGATCCCCTATTAAGGTAAGCCGAATCAAATAAAGATCGATCGGGAGAAACACATGACCCACACTGTTACAGAGTTCGAACAAGAAAATCAACTAGTTGCATTTAACAACAATATCTTAGGAAATTATTCTTCTGAATCGTTTTTTGGCAATTATATTGCTCAACAATCTCCTTTCTCGGTAAACAATTTCACATCACAAATTGAAAACTTTTCACAGTTCTAGATGTGTTAATGTTACTGAGAATTTTGTAAATAAAATTGTAGATAATTCTTTATTTTGGTCTTTATATTTCGATGGGTCCAAGTCTAGCGAAGGATCAGGAGCAGGATGTATTTTGGTTAGTCCGCAAGGAGAAAAAACAATGCTGTCTTGCAGGCTAGAGTTTGAATGCACAAATAATACAGCTGAGTACGAAGCATTAGTCCAAGGACTATATAAAGCGATTGGCCTCAAAGTCCAATATTTAAAAGTGTTTGGAGATTCTGAGATCATTGTTAAGCAGGTAAGAAATACAATTCATTGTCTTTCAAATCATCTCAAACATTATCAGTCGCTGGTACAGGAACTCACCTCCCACTTTTTAGCATTCAATATTTCTTCCATTCCCAGGTCACAAAATTCAGCAGCCGACTTGCTAGCCAATGTCGCTTCCAAGCTCCTCCCTTCCGAAGACTATAGCCCAGATAGATTTTCTGTAGAATTTCTTTTTAGGCCATCAATTCCTGACAATGTTATTAATTGGAGAGTATTCAACCACGATGAAGACATTTTACAATTTTTAACCTCCGAAAAATCCTATGATGATCAAATCATTGAGGAAAATGAACATGATATTCAAATGCTAGGTAAACATGAGGAAAATTCAATCCCAAAGCCTGTGGTGAAGCTTGAGGATCTTTACGATATTAAAGACAGGTTTAAACCTGTAACCAATACAAAACTCCAAAGCTCTACCTTAAGATTTGAATTGATAAAACTTGGAACTGAACAAACTCCTCAAAACATTAATTTAGGATTAGGACTTTCTGTGGAAGAAAAGGAGGCATTCATTAGACTGTTACGAAAAAATAAACATGTTTTTGCTTGGAAATATGACGATCTTAAAACATATGATACATCCATTATCCAGTATACCATTCCAATGCTTCCCGAATAGAAACTAGTTCAACAAAAGTTGAGAAAAATACATCCAAACTTAGAGAGTCAAATAAAATCGGAACTCAATAAACTCTTGAAAGCTAAGATTATTTTTCCCGTTCGGCACTCAAACTGGGTCTCCAATATGGTGCCATTCAGAAAGAAAAATGGCGTCATAAGGATTTGTACCGATTTCAGAAATTTATACAAGGCGAGCCGAAAAGATAACTTCCCATTACCCACTATGGAGCAGATACTTCAATCAGTGGCAGGCTCTGAGTTAATGTCCTTTTTGGACGGTTTTTTCAGGATATAATCAAATTTTGGTCCATCCTGATGATCGACTCAAAACCACATTCAAAACAAAATGGGGAACGTATGCATATCAGAAAATGCCTTTCGGACTTATTAATGCAGGGGCCACGTTTCAAAGAGCGATGGATATAGCTTTTAAAGGGTTGATTAACAGAACAGTAGTCGTCTACTTAGACGATATTACTGTATTTTCTAAAAAGAGATCCAATCATTTGCATGATTTAAATCAAATCTTCCAACGCTGCAAGAGATATGGTATTTCACTCAACCCTAAAAAATCCTTCTTCGCTCTTGGTCAAGGAAAACTCTTAGGCTTTATTGTTTCTAAAGATGGCATTTATATTGATCCGGACAGGATCAAAGAAATCTATGAAATCCCTTTTCCTCATAATAAAAAATCCATGCAGTCATTTTTAGGCCAAATAAATTTTGTTAAAAGGTTCGTTCCAGACTTTTCTCAAATAATTTTGCCACTTCAAACTATGATTAAGAAAAATTCAGTCTTTAAATGAGGATCGGCAGAAAAGGAAGCATTTGATTTGATCAAACAATCAATAATCAATGCCCCCGCTTTAAATACCCCTATTTTTTCTAATAATTTTACATTGTATAAGATTGCATCCGATTCGTCTTATGCAGCAGTACTCACACAGATCAACAATCACAATTTGGAAGCACCCATTTCATTCTATAGTTCAAATCTTCAGGGTGCTGAATTGAATTACTCCGAAGTAGAAAAACAAGCCTTTGTTGTATATAATGTTGTCAAACATTACAGACCCTTCCTTTTAAAAGCCCATACAAAAGTTATAGTTCCTTTCCCTTCAGTAAGGAAACTATTAATCCAAAGAGAATTGGGTGAAAAAAGGGCAAACTGGGTGACAGCACTTCAAGAGTATGACTTAGAAATTAAACCAGCAAAGATTATTAGGGGCCAAGGTTTTTGCAGGTTATTGGCAGGAGCATCTCACATTCAAGAATCAGGTGATACAGATCAAACCGAAGAGTCCAACAGATAAGTATCACTGACTCTGAATCACAATATGCTGATCTAATATTTTATTTGAAACAAGGATATGCACCTCCTAACCTATCTTACAAAAACAAAAGGGCCATTACATTGAAAGCAAAAAATTTCACAATTATTGATGATGTGCTTTTTAGGAAAAACTATGATTCAATTTTATTAAGATGCCTAGAAAAACCTGAGGCACAAAAGGTTTTGCAAGAATTACATGATGGACTAGCAGGAGGACACTTCGAAGCTAGCTCACAAAATCATCCATGCTGGATATTATTGGCCCACTCTGTTTAGAGATGCTCATGAATATGTAAGGAAATGCCGAAATTGCCAAACTTCTAGTGGAAGACAAAGGAAACCAACCTTCCCTTTGCAACCAGTCAACATTGAACAACCATTTGAGCAATGGGGATTGGACATCATTGGAGAAATTACTCCACATTCTTCCAAACAGCATAAGTATATCCTTACCACTACTGATTATTTTACCAAGTGGGTTGAAGCAATTCCTTTAAAGACAACAAGTTCTGAAGCCATTATTGAATTCATAGACCAATTCATCATTACCAGGTTTGGTGTCCCAAATGCTCTTGTTTTTTATAAGGCATCTTACTTCTCAGGCAATGCTATGTTTGATTTCGCAATTAAAAGAGAATTTAAATTGAAATATTCTACTAATTATTACCCCCAGGGTAATGGTTTAGCAGAATCTACGAATAAAAATCTGATTAAAATTATTAAGCGAACTATCAAACATAATCATAAAAATTGGCACAAATCTTTAATATTTGCATTATGGGCTGATAGGATAACACAAAAGGCTTCCATAGGTTCTTCTCCGTTTAATCTTGTGTATGGAAAAGAAGCAGTGCTACCAACAAATCTTGTCCTCCCTTCTCTAGCCCTAGTTCAATTTATTGAAAAAAGCCCTTCTTCTTCTTTACAACTTAGACATGACCATATTCTAAAATTAGAAGAGGAAAGAGAAAAAGCCAAGATTATCCATGCAAAACATCAGCAGATCATCAAGTCATCATTTGATTCAGTCTCATCCGGTTCAAAACAATTTCAAGTCGGTGATTTAGTTCTGAAATGGGACAAAGCCCATGAAGATAAGGGAAACACACCAAGTTTCAGAAGATGTGGCTCGGGCCATTTCAGATCTATGAAAAATTAGGCCATTCGACCTTCATATTACAAGATTTATCAGGTTTGAGAGATTCTCTCTGTGTTAATGGCCTTATCTTAAAGAAATTCTTCAATTGAGGAGGTAACCCCTTCTCCTTTTAATAGAATTTTGTAGTTTGTAGGACCATTAGAAAATAAAACTGTAAGGTATCTTCTATTTGACCTTTGTTGTATTCAAAGAGTTTCTCAAAACAAGCAGTGCGATATTTACTTTTAAATAAATAGAAGTCTTAAACAAAAGAAATGATTTCTAGGAAAATAGATATAATTGCATTCTGAAACTACACTACAATCCTAGTGAACCCCTCTCGAAGTTTATAAATATTGTAAATCTTTTTAGATTTTTCAAATTGGTTACAAGAAGTTTATCAATATCAAAATAGGAGCTAATCCAAATTCAGCATCTCCAACTCTTACCTTGTCATCCATCCTCTCTTAAGGAGGAAGTTGTCTATCCCACTTACTCAAGTTTGTGATTACTCAGAGTGTAATTCCAAGAATACTGGATACAAAAGATAAGAGGTCTTATTACAAGCCTGCTTACCATGTTCATAAGGAAATACTTTAGCCGACATTACCAATACTGCGTACCAAAAGAGGGTAATGGCTTCAATTGTAAGACAAGGGGTCTCATCACAAGCCAGCTTGTTCGGTTAGATTACTACCAGTGAATGGCATTGTCACTTAACTGGCCACCACACTAGGGTAATGGCTTTTTATCTTACAAAATAACAGAGAAAAGAAATACAAAATGTGAAAAACATATTTTGAATTCATTCTGTTAATCATGCTCTAAAGTGAATGGGACAATAGGAAATGATATGGTTAAAAGGTATCCTTGCTGAAACTATGGACGTTTGCTGGCAACAGAGGCTCTATCTATGACAAAGGAGTTAATTTTAATAGCTGATTTGGAAAAGTTTTCTGTTTTATCAATATCAACCAATAAACGCCAATTTAAAATCTAGAATGTATCTATTTTTAACAATAGAGGAAATTAGCAAAGAAAGTTTTGTTTTGTCTGGAATGCAACTATACCTAGTTATATTAGAATTTTCCCTTTTGATAAAATTTCTATTTTGAAAAAATTTAAGTATTTCTATACTTTTCAGAGATAACTGTTTCTTCCAGCGAATCGCCAAATTGTTGTGCCTACAACAACCCCCCATTTCATATCATTACTATTCCAAAACCATAATATGAAATGGGTCCCTTCTTAATTTTTGTTTTTAATTGGTATCAATTAAATTTCTATTTCAAAAAGGCCCGAAGAAATAAAAGAAAGCATTACTAAAAGGCCTCTCCAATAAACCAATCAAAAAAACCTTAACGTAAAACGATTTATCTTTTGTCATTGCGATAAAGCGATCGCAAGATGGCATATCGCAATGACAAAGGGAACACAACTTGAGGACATTTTGATTTGCTCCGATGCAAAATCGCTATCGGGTATCGGTGAAACATAAAGTAACACAATTAAGGACCCCTTGCTCCGATGCGATGTGATATCGGCAATCAGCAATCGGCAATCGACAATCGGCAATCAGCAATCAGCAATAATGCCTAAACGCAAATAAGCTCCCTCTCGCCCCGATGCGATGCGACATCGCTATTGGCGATCGGCGATTCACCATGCACGCATTCTTAACCGCCCCACTCGTTACTCCCGACGCGATGCGATATCGCTATCGGCGATCGGGGATTCCAAATGGAACCAAAGCAATGACTTAGGATTTTCCCGACGCCCGATTGCGAAAAGGGCATAAGCATAGTTTTCAAAGTAAAACCATAAAGGCAGTTTAATACGATTTATTCGTAATTAAGGCACTATCTTTCGAAAAGCTGCTCATCCGCGTTCAACCGCCAAATCGCGTAAGGAATGCTTCAAATAAATCATTCGGCCATTAACCGAAGCGACTGGTATTAATGAGATTGACAGGCCTTAACGGCCATTTAATGAAAACATCAAGCTTGCGATCTATTCACAGATTTGATCCGAAGCTGTCTTAAGTCGATCGATCACCATGAATTTATCAAGATATATATATACCTCAGTCTATTCAATTCATGTTATTGTTTCCTGTATTACGCCTATCTTTCTCTCTGTGCAGAATTCTTCCACAGAGACAGATTTGAGTGGAATGGGAAAGAAGTCCAAAAAGACTACAATGCCTTCCGCTTCGCCAGCCGCAGGGCAATCTGTTGTTGATCCAGGCAGTAAAAAGAAAGGGTTTATATCAGATACTACGTGCCTGGGACTTACCAGAGCTACTTGGCAAGGAACATATAACCTGATTGAAGCCGAAGAGCCGAGGGTGACGGGAATACAAGTCTCATGCGACAGTACTAGAAAATCTGAGGCTAATCTAAAAGACTTGGCCAATTCCTTTCTTCAC
>APFE030618947.1:0-20258 GCA_000404065.3 Pinus taeda
TATTAAGAAAGGAAACAAAATTAGCCCCTCACCCCTTCCTGGCTCGCCTGAGGGTCGCCCTAGGGCTAACCAAGCTGATTGCATAATTGAACGTCTATGTTTAATTGCATAAGGGAAATGTTAATGCTAAATTGCAAAAAATAAATCCTAACATTGCTTGCAGAAAGGGAACTTTTAAGTCTATTCACAGAAACTGAAATTTAACTCTTCTTGCATAAAAGGAATGCTAATGTTAAATTTATTGTAGATGGAAAGTAAATGAAATAAAAACTTGTAACTTCAAGTGATTACTAATGTGCAGTAATATCTCTGAAAAACCACCTCTTCATTATCCACAAATTTGAATACGTTATAAAACTAAATTGATTGAATGGAATGCATTCTAGAAATAAATATTTTTGGTATTTTTCATTTATGAGTTCTCTAGCAACAAAAGAACAAATGATTAAAACAAAACCAAAATGTCACTATTCTAATTGAAAGAAAGAAAACTATATGAAATTGTGAACTGAATGCAAATTATCTATCAATGTAACAAAAAACTAACAAAAATTAACTATCGTTGCGACTCTCCAACGGGCCCTCCTGCGAGCGTAAGTCAATCACTGATCAAAGATTACTGAGGATTAAATAACTCTACCTCAACTGTTGGTCCATGTGGTTGTATATACTGACTCTCCTCCACATTAGTGATCAAATTATGTGGAGGTGGAGGAGAATCCATGGAAATGTTCCTTGGTCGAGGATGCCCTAGATGATTAACTACACCCTTGAATGACCTCACAAGGCTCATCCATGTACTTGGGATGTGTCTACATGTTATCATGAACTTATTTAATATATATTTTGCAGACTAATATGAACTATAAATTTTAATATAAATAATTATACAGAATTTGACAATAAGAGTAAAGTTTTTGTAGAAATATGTACCTGGTGTGTGTAACACTGGCCATGTACCTTCCAAGTCTCATGAATGGAATCACAATACATACATGTATGCGTTAAAAGATGATCAAAAGGTAAACTTTTGAGAAATGCATAACCATATAAAGGCAATGGTGGGTCACGAGACAATGGTGGCGGTCTTCGTATCTCTCTGTGCAATGAAACATGTGCACTAGCCAATGATGCCTGCATGTTATCTGGAATATTCTCCTGCATCTCACCACTGAGTTCCAACAACTCCTCTAGCTATCGAGGTAATATAATTCTCTGAAATGGTAGTGGCAAGAATCTCAGATGTGGTGGTACATGCACAAGGTCCCTATGAACCCACTCGCAATCATAGGTACATTCCTTACTGGTACCATCAAAATTAGATCTTGTATCAGTGTAATCCAGCCTCATATGTAACACAAAATTAGCATATAAATGGTTAGCAACATAAACTATAAGTTGGTCATGGTTGGGTAACTTTGCCCAAGCTCCAATGAATCTATGATACATGAAAGGGGTTGAATGAACATTACTGAAATATCTCAATGGGATTGGACCTTTATGTCTAGCAGGGTGATCCACAGGGATGTCGAACAACTCCCCACGAACATCAATGTTCTTGTTGGCCTATTTCACCACCTCCCACGAATATGGGCCTCTAGCCTCATGCCTCGTGACCCTATGTATGAGCTGTAATATGTGGCTATGTGGGTTGAACTCCAGTATATCTCGAACAACCTAGTCATGTTATCCAACATCAAATATAATGCAAGGTGAGTTGGTGAATTGGTGGAGATATGATTTATCTCTACTACGATCTGTGTATGATGGGTTGTAACATCATATAATGTGATATGAGCTATATCATATCCCATGGAGGGATCAATGTTGCACTCTAATTCTCATCTTCGACCTATCGAGGACCTGTAAATCATGAACATAATTTAACATATATATAATTAACCAACTAGAAGCATAATAACATATACATTAAATTCAAACACATAAGTAGAAGACACTTTCAATACATAAACACATAAAGTTTAAAGAGGATTTAAAAATACAGGAGGTGTACCTGAAATGGGAAAAGATGGTCCACATAATGTACAAGCACGATCATCAATAGAGACATAAACGTTGCCTCTGACAGTCTCACTAGCGTCGGGGGCAAAGATCTACTAGGGTAACATGAACTATTAGTGGGCTAACTGATCTATCATGAGCCCGACCACGTATAGCAGATACTCTTGCACTATGATGACCTTCAGTTAGGGAACATATATGGGATGCCTCAACATATTACATATAATATATATAAACTAATCCATGTAAAAAATGTTGGCAAAAAAAGAATTTCTAAACTCAAGAAGAATAATCTAGCCTAAAGTCCTAAACTTTAGAGTCCATTTTTTTATAATTTATCAACCAAAGTACATTGAGTTCCATGTAAACACAATGAAAAGAAGTGATTAGATCTACCCTCACACTTTTTCTCTTTTATAAAAATGTATTTTATTCATAGCAGAACTATATGTAAAACTTGAAATAAACGTATTTATAAAAACTAATCAAGTTTCATGCCAACCAAGTACTATACTAGGCTTTACGTTCTGTTGACTTTTTCTATTTTACAATATTTACATAAGCTTTCCTAATCCAAAAGATTAGGTGTCATAAAAAATAAGGACTCCACATATATTAATCCTATTATAGGCTAGTTTTAGTTGATAATTTTTTTTATGTTGGAATGTGATTTCTGGGGATGTGTTGCTGGTTTAATTTTAATGTAATAAGGAAGATCCCTTGCCTTTGAAACCACCCAAATTAAAATAAAGAACTTACTCAAACCCACTTATGAAAAGGAAATGTCTGCAAGGTTACATGTACTTATGAATGACACCTTTACCTAATAGGAAGACATTTTAATATAAAATAGATCATGATAGTTTCAATTACTTCCTTGAATAATGATTATCTTCATAAGAGAAGAAAGAATAGTCATGAAGATGCTAGGTTATTACTTTGAAACTATCTACACAGAAGGAAAGAAAAATATGGTGGTAAACACACTTTCAACGAAAGAATAAGTCATAGGACTTCCTATCCACTATTTCCGTTTAGAATTTTAATTAACTAAAAGAAGCATAAAATTGAAGCAAGATATGAAGGTATGCAAGATCATTCAAGAAGTACAATTTGTACCAAATGAATTAGATAAATATGTGTTGAAGAATGATTTATCATGGTATCAAGATCACCTATACTAAAGTAATAATTTCCCACTCAAATAAAAGGTCGTTTTCGAATTGCACACTTCTCCTATAGGATGACATTCAAAGTTCCTAAAAACTTACCATAGGATCAATAAAGATTCTTTCTAGGAAAAAATTAAAATTGATATTCAAATGTTTGTGTAAACAATTTTTTCCTAATGTTGGCTAAGAGTATGATACTCTACATACTTACCCTAGATCCATATATATACATGGTAAATCATTCAATCAAATCCCTAGATTTCAAATCTCATGGATTGATAGATAAATAAATTAGGAGAGAAACATGCATATCTTTACCCTTTTTAGTTGGTGTATATCCTGGTAGGTGAATCTTCTTGGAATATTATTTGTAGAGACCCTATCCTTTCTCCCTACATTTGCATCCAACACATTACAGATAAATAACCTGGATCTTCTGCCAAAACATAAATTATGTGCTAATTTTGATGTCATATTTCCAAGAAAATCTAAATACAACAAAACAAAACGAAATACACATAAAAATTGGGGGAAATGACTTGCAATTGACATAAAAAGAAGTAGAATATTTACAATGTTAAACCTTGGATGTGAGCATATATTTGGGCACCTTGATCTTAACCCGTCCTTGGCCAGTAGTAAGGCTTCCTATAGTATGCAGATTTCTTTCCTTGAATGTTCCACTGGAATTTCCTTAATTCTTCTCCATAACTTCTCCAATTTGGTCTCTTATTATATGAATTTATAAGAGTGTGGAGATAGGGTTGATGGAATTCCAATTAGGTTGATACAATTAATTGATATACTTGATTGCATATGAACGAAAAAATTACAAGTCATGCACAATTTTCATGCTAAATCATGAGTTATTTTTCAACCTATCATGTTTTTCTTCTCTATTATGAGTTTTGTGATCAAGTTCCATACTCAATTATGAGCTTTTCTAAACTCACTGCAAACTTTCTCCTCAATTATTATTTATTATCAATTATCAGATAATTAATATTTCATATTTATGAAATACTGAAAAAATAAATACTTGTGAAATAATTTTGACAAATTGCTCAAATATTTAATTTCATCCTTATAACATATAATAATTTCTTTGTAAGGCCTATGATAGAAAAAAAAAAGGTATCACAAAATTACCCCTAGTGTATGAGGTGATAAAATAAAAAGATGGCAAAAATGCATTACAATATTGTGAATCTTAGGATGTGGCACGAGGAATGGATCACAATCAAAGGAACCAAGTAAATTAATTACATAGATAATCCTTGAGGTGAATATACCGATTCTCGATATAGAAGATAACTAAACATGGATACCAACACTATATAATGTAGATGGGTGATATGAAATGTTAATACATGACTATGAAGGAACACACTATGGATGCATGCTATCAAAACATATACCATTGCCAAAAATAGATATATTGTGGATCTATGCCATAGTATACATCAGTAGGAAATCATATACGTAGAGTAATAGTTCCCCTGAGTGATACTCAAAATGCATACTATGGTACAATAATTCATTACAACTTGGTAGGATTACATACGGGATTGCGACTCGCCAAACCCCAAACTATTCATCACACAAAACCATGTATGAATATACATCATGAAAATAAATAATTTGATGATGAATGTGGTAGAAACCACCTAATTACTAATCATTAATGTATATTGTTAATAGATGATGAGGGGGTCACCAACGATGAATATAGACCCCAAGGTACCTAGTACAATCCACTATGTGTTAATAGGTAACATGATTTTTAGAAATCATGTAATTTATTAAGTAATATAAACGAGGAAAAACCATGGTCAATTATGAGGAAACTACCGCTAAGCACTACAAGATCCAAGCTACGTATAATTTTTAGATTTCAATCATAGATAATGAGTTGATATTGATAGGAGGATATCCATTGAAGGAGTTCCTTGAAGTATCCCCAATAAATTGACACAAAAGAGACCAACAGATTATGTGAAAGTTGAAGTTGCCAAGTAGAACTAACACAGGGATGGTTGACACAAAATGTCGAGAAGGACTGAAAATTCTTGACTAGCATTTATACTTCCCTGAAATATATAGTGGTGTGCCATAAAGATGGCTTAATAGGATTAATAATGAACACGATGAGATATCATTCAACTACACAAAAGGTGAAGCATGCTCCATAATGTTTGGAATGATAACTAGCTAAGTGAGTATGAGACTCATATATCTGGCATGGCTCCCAGACAAAATATAACCTAACTTTAGGATAATGATCCAAATATGTTCCCTATTCAAGGGTGAGACAACTAAAGTTGGAACATATTTAAATAGACTCCAAATTTGTCCATCCTCTCCCGCATGTTTCTTTTTAGTATGTCCATACATTAGTGAGAATGAAAGAGAATACAAGTCGGGTCAATAATGTTGTTTTAGTTCAATTTTAAAGAACCCCAATAAGAGGTAAAAGGATACTTTATAGGGTTTATTTTTCATGGATTTTTAATCATCTATAAAAAGAGGTAAAAGTGTGATTCATGAAGTGACTTCATTGTGGTTTAACAAGATCAAAGAAGAGATAATATTATGCTTAGTATCCTTCACATTTTTTTAATGAGTGAGATAATTGGAGAAAATTGATCTCATCACCTTTTAGTTTTTAACTAACATGAGTTGAATGCAAGGAAAGCTCATCCTAGATAAATGAGTGTTATAAATAAGAAGCATCTATTTCCAGCATGGTGAATTGAACCAAAGAAGGATGAAGAAAAAATGCTTCTTGGGTTGACTTCAACATGTTTGAAATAGATGCTTCCTATTTATACCACTCATTTCTTCAGGATGAACTTCCTTTTCATTCAAATCATGTTAGTTAAAAACTTAAAGGTGATGAGATCAATTTTCTCCATTTCTCTTACTCATTAAAATAGTGTGAAGGATACTAAGAATAATATTATCTCTTCTTTAATATATTTAAAACACAATAAAGTCACTTTGTGAATCACACTTTTACCTCTTTTTCCATATCACTAAAAAGACACAAAAAAGACACCCTATCATGTATCATTTTACCTCTTCTTCAGGCTCATTAAAGTTGAACGAAAATGACATTATTAAGCTTACATGTAGAAAAGATAAGGGGACGAGGGTGAAAATTTTTGGAGTCCACATAAATATGTTCCAACTTTAGCTGTGTAACCCTTGAATAGGGAACATATTTGGATCATTATCCTAAATTTGTGCTATAGTTTGTCTAGGATCTGTGCCAAATATATGAGTCTCGTACTCATTTAGCTAGCTATATTTCCAAACATTATGGAGCATGCTTCATATGTTGTGTAGTTGAATCATATCACATGGTGTTCATTATTAATCCTAGTAAGTCACATTTATATCATGAAAAATATATGTTTAGTGATGTATAAACCTTAGTGAACAATTTGTATTCCTTGTTGACCTTTTGAGTCAACCATCCTTGTGTTAGTTCTACTTGGTGACTTAAACTATTCACATCTTCTCTTGGTATATTTTGTGTCAATTTATTGGGGATACTTATAGGAACTCCTTCAATCGATATTCTCCTATCAATATCAACCCATTATGGATGAGTGAAGTCTAAAAATTGTAAGTACCTTCGATCTTGCAGTGCTTAGTAGTAGTTTCTTGGTAATCGACAATGGGTTTTCCTCATTGATATTAGTTAATCAAGTACATGAGTTCTAAAAATCATCTTACCTATTCAAATTTAATGTATTGTACTAAGTAACTTGGGGCCCATCTTCATCATTGGTGGACCCCATCTTATCTATTAAGAATATATCTTAATGATTAGTAATTAGGTAGTTTCTACCGTAATCGTCATCAAATCATTTATTTTCATGATGAATATTCATACCATTGCGTTTGTGTGATGAATACCTTGGGATTGCATGACTCTCAATCCCATATGTAATCCTACCAAGTTGTGATGAAGTATTGTACCATATTATGCACTTTGAGTACCACTTAGAGGAACTATTACTCTATGTATATCAGGTCCTATTCATGTATACTGTGGCATAGATCCACAATAAATCTATTGGTTTCCATGATATATTTCTTGATAATGCATACATAGTGTGTTCCTTCATATCCATGTATTAGTATTTGATATAATGGATCTACAGTGTATAATGTTGGTATCCATGTTTAGTTATCTTCTATATTGAGCATGCATATGTTCACCTCAAGAATTATTTATGTCATTATGTACTTGGATGTTTTCCATGTCCTACTTGGTTCCTTTGATTTTGATCCATTCCTTGTGCCACATCCTAAGATTCATGATACTGTAATGTATTTTCACCACATTTTTATCTTATGACCTCATACATTAGAGGGAATTATTTCCTTCTGTTTTCCTTTGTCCCTCTACATTGTATTTATCTTTGCTCATTTTCTATGATGGTCTGACCTGTGATTGTCAACACTTGTCTATTTGAACTATGTATATTTCTTTCCTCCACACAAGACTAAATGGTGGAAAGCATATTAATTTGTGAAGGACTTAATGTTGCACCACACTGTGGCTCCAAATTTTACGTTGGTCTATGAGTATTTTTTGAAAGGTGTGAATACAACAATAATACATTTGTGTTGATATTTGTGAACTTCATAGATATTGGTATAAAAATTATGCACATGCAATGAGAATAGCCTTCGGATCCCACCTCCAGTGCCTGGGAAGGAGGAATACTATGCATTTTTTGGTCTCATCGATTGAATTCAAGGAAGGTTTCATGGATGCCATGGAAAAAGAAAGATATATATATGGTTTCTATTATTTTTCGGGGGAGTGTTTTTTTTTCACAATTCTCAGAGTCCCCACGTGTAGAACACAAAAAGTTGCAGGAGCAGTTCTTTTCATAGTCAAAAGGTGATCAATTGATCTTCTAGTAATTCCTTTCGTACACCCTAAAATTTTCATCACTTCAAACTTACAAAATGCCACAACCACATCGTGTCTAGTGGTATGTGATGGTATGCACCCTGAGACCATAGACCGTGTGCTCACCGTTGATACCGCTGTGAGAATGTAACAATAATGGTCTTTGTGAGAAGTTTTATCATTGAATGAAACACTCAATCTATTCATTGGAATAGGGGATCAATATATGTTGTCTGATGTATATTGGAAACCATGGTATGAAAAATCGGTTGAATATTTTTTAATAATTCATGTGTGTGTTGAATCATATGATGAGCTCTTTTATTCTTGTAGACTGTATATGGAGTGTTTTTTTAAGAACATAATTTATATGTTGAAGACCATAACATATGTGTTGGATCCTACCCTTTTTAGTTGAATATTCTTGAAGACATAACCAAACATTTTTATTACAAATACATCAATCTATTATTACAAGTATTATAATAATTTTGAGGACATATTAGATTATGATGCATTCACTAATCTCCATTGTGAGAGTATTTCTCTTTGGCAAAGAGAACTATCATGAGTGGTCCAGGGAGATAAAACACACCTTGGCTTTCAATGAGTTGTGGAAAGGGGTTTATGAAGGAGAAGGAGACAATGCACCTTAAAACCCATTTTAGGCAAGCAACTTTCAATTTTAGAAAACAAGAATATAAGGCTTGTGCCTTGATTATAACATCAATAAATGAAGAGGTGAGTCTTCATATTTCACCATTTTCAAATGCCTTCGAAGCCTTAAAGAATTTTAGGGAATTTTATGACTTACACTCTAAACTTGAAGTTGTTCAATTGATCATCAAATTGTTCAATCTTGAGTTGAAAAATGATGATCCTCTTGCCTTAAAATCCAAAATAGGATCCACTATGCATCACATAAAATCCACCAGTGTTGAAATAGATGTTCCTCTCATATTCTACATCAAGGCACTATATCCCACTTGTTCACATTATCTTGAGTCATTTCATGCAAGTGGCAAACTTAAGGATATTTCCTTTGACTCCCTTCAGAAGAAGTTTATGGAAAGGGGGAAGGCTTTTGAGAAGAAGAAAAATCCTCATTTTTTTGAGTAATTTGTGTTCCTTGCAAAAGAAGAGAAGAATCATGCACAATATTGTTCTAGAGGAAGAGGTGGTCGAAGATGAAGAGGAAGGAATAATTTTGGAGGTAGGGGGGTAGACATTTTCAAGGAGAAAGGTTAGATTTTCATTGCATATGATGCAATAGATATGGACATGATGCTTCCACATGTAAGTTGGCTTGGGATAGAATTGAGAAATAAATAAATGAACAAATGGGTAAAACACCTGGTACGGGGAAAGGAAAAGCGCCTGAGTTTTCTCTTTATATTGTGGCACATTAGAACATTAGGGTAACTATAAACTTATTCAATGCTTCACTTGCTTCATGGAAATATGAATGGTAGCTGTATTTAGGAGAAATGTCTTACATGACTTTCAGAAGAGATTCCTTTAAATAATTCACTGATAATGTTGATGGAGAAGTATAATTTGCACACAAGTCAAAACGCAAGCCATAAGGTCTTCACACCATTAGGTTCAAACTACCTGGTCTTCTAGAATTTCTTCTACATGATGTTCTATACCTCCCGGAGCAGAGGAGAAACATGTTGTATTTGGTCCAGATCCACCAGCAATGATACTCCATTAACATATTTGATGGAAACATTAAGGTTTAAAAAACATCAAATCACTCACTTGTCATGACTAGGATAGAAGAAGAAAAAATTATGAAGCTACAAGGAACTTCTACTCATGCACATAATGTTTCATACAGTTCTCATTATGATGAAGGTACACTTCCATCAAGTTTTTTATGGCATGATAGATTTGAACACTTGAGCTATGATAACCTTCATTTGTTGAATAGAAATGGTGTTACTCTTTGGTCTACAATTCTTGGGAAACTTAATCAATGTGATACTTGTATCTTAGGAAAGAACAACTAAATTTCTTTTCAAGATTCTCATTCCAAATCATGAATCATTCATTCTAATTTATGTGGCCCAATGCTTATTCCTTCTGCAAATGGTCAAAAATATATGGCATTTATTGATGACTACAGTAAAATGTGTTGGGTTTATTTATTTAAAGCTTTTGAAACATTCAAGAAATTTCATGCATGGACTGAAAATGATGGAAAATATCATATTGGATCTATTCGAATTGATAATGGAAAATAATATACTTCAAATGAATTTGAAAACTATCTTCACGAGCATGGAATCAAACATCAAATAATTGTGCCTTATAATCCCCAATAGAATGGTGTATCTAAAAAATGAATAGGGCAGTCTACAATATGGTACATTCGATGATGTTTTTCAAAAGTGTTAAACTAATATTTTGGGCCAATGAAGTTCTATGTGTTGTGTATATAAAGAACATGTGTCCATCCCATGCTATAAAAAGCAATAATCCCTGTGAAATGTGGTATGGTCACATTCCTTCGGTGAGGCATCTCAGGGTTTTTGGTTCCACATTTTATGCCTTGATACCTAAGGAAAAAACAAAAACACTTCATTTAAGGAGTCACAAATATGCCTTCTTGGGGTACTCAAATACATCCAAAGAAAATTGTCTCTATGATGAAGTGAATAAGAAGTTTATCATATCTAGAGAAGTGATCCTTCTTAAATCTTCCATGTCTGGTAATTTATTGATTTGGCTTGGAACATTATAATTTTTTTCAGTAATATCGATGCATTTGGAGTGGAAAAGGTGGAGGAATTAGCTCAAGGGACAAACAGGGTCTGAGTGGCAAAACATGGTCTGAAACCGTCTAGGAGAGTTTTGAGGCATAAAAATATATTTTTTGGGGGTAAAAAGTTTCTTCTTAAGTGAATCATCATTTCATGCTATTCTACATACATAGATCTTTCCAACAGCACAAGAAGCACATCAATGGGAGTCTATATGCAAACGTTATTCCACTCAAAAGTTGACCTTCCTATTTTCACACCTATAGATCGGGAGGATGTCGCGTCAGCCGCCATTATTCATGGAAAATGTGATAGCCATGTGATTATGATTTAAAAGAGTCTAGAAGATTCTATATTCTAACTATAGTTAAGAGTTGATGTAGTCAAAACTAACCACTAGTATGTTATCAGCTTGTGTTATAACCCGACCATTAGGAGGAAGAGACATTCCATTCTTTCGAGAGGATTTTTTTCCATAGCTAAGCAAAGATAGCCACGAGAGATAGGAAGTAGAGCACACAAAGAAGATATGTTCACTATAGTAGCCCATGGGCTAGAGGGGTTACTTTTTTGTACCTACATCCATATTTCTAGAAAAAGAAAGAGAATGAAGAAACCTCACCTTCCAACTTGGTGTTCTCCCATAAGGGTTTCCAGGAGGGCATATCTTGTGTCACATGTGTTTGTTTGAGCTTATTTTTTTGTTCTCTACTTTTTTGCATAATTTCCATTTGCATGAATGGACGGATTATAGTCAGAAATACATAAATTAAAGTCTAATAAAACAATAATAATCTAGGATATCATATTTTTAATATAATATTATCAGATTTGTTGTGACTATTGAGAAATTTACTGCATAACATAAATAATTACTCAGAGGAATAAATATAAAAATAACGAGCAAAAACCATAAACACATAAATACAAATGTTTATCTGGGAAAACTCCAAATCTGGGAAAAACCCAACCTAATAAGATATTATTACCATTGGCCAAAACCCTAACAAATCCGACCAAGTGAGCCTTCACCACTCACCTCCAGGTCTTACATTACAATGAAGTCTTCCCAGCCTTTTATAGGCTCCATTACATATAATACCACAAGAAAAATACTATGGGTGCACAATACCATGTGCCCCAAAACCATCACTGTTTAACCTGGTCAACTTTGAATCTATCCCGGGTCAAGTTTACCTAACAATTCCCCCCTTAAACTTGACTTGGGATTCCTTGACTAACTCCAGCCAAACCTACTAAGTGAGACAATCCAGCTCACTCTAGCTCTTACCCCCCTCAGAGTTTTTACCTGAGGTATTGTTAACCTGACATCCCCCCTATCAACTAGGTCTAACCCAGACTTTATCGGTAAGCACCGAGGGGTACACATGTCTTACCAGGTCTTACAGTAGTATGCCCATTTACATGCAATAATTTTGACTTCATTATATTATTATATATTATAATTATTATTATTATTATTTTTAATTGCTACTGCGATTCTGATCCATCCTCTCTCAATTTGATTTGCTCAAAAACTTCTATCAAATTGCTCCAACTGCGAGCCCAACGAGAACCTTGTAGATTCCAGCACCGGTGGCCTCACGTAGCAGAAAACAAACAATTTTCGAAGCCGCATGAACAATTTTCTTTTGCTGACCTTCTTTAAATAGCCGCATGAATCCCAAACAATTTGTCAGCATGTTCCAAACTGGTAAATATCGCAAATGCAGTGTGATCCCTGGCAGTTACGGCACTATCTTCTGCACATTCTCCTCGAGGTTCTTTCGCATACGATTGTTTCACCATTATTTTCGAGACCCAACTCTGTAAAAGGGCTGCATTGATCTCATCAGGCACTATAAACCCCTATCATCAAAGAATCCCTTTGAAGCCAATATCTAGCTCTGATACCAGTTGTTAAGAAATTTATTGCATAACATAAATAATTACTAAGAGGAATAAATATAAAAATAACCAGTAACAACCATAAACACATAAACACAAATGTTTATCCAGGAAAACCCAAATTCGGGAAAAACCCAACCTAATAAGATCTTATTAGCATTGGCCAAAACCCTAGCCAATCCAACCAAGTGAACCTTCACCACTTACCTCTAGGTCTTACATTACAATGAAGTCTTCCCAGCCTTTTATAGGCTCCATTACATATAATACCACAGGCAGAATACTATGGGTGCACAATACCATGTGCCCCAAAACCACCACTGTTTAACCTAGTCAACTTTGAATCTATCCAGAGTCAAGTTTACCTAACAGTGACGAACTATCCTATGGAATATCCACAACAGTTTACTGATCAATTATTCAGCAGCATCTTGATCACTTGGATAGATTTTGGACATGGAATGTATTTTCAAGTGTTTGATAATGAGATTCCACATATTGAAGGGGGGATCCCTATACTAGATCAATTTTTGGAATCTTCTTTTGAAGCATTCTCTCCCTCGCATGAAGCTTCATCGTCTGATCAAGATGACAATTTGAGTGATGTGATAGACAAAATTGGGAGGATAAATCTGGATTAATCCCCATCTTAGTCAACTAAGTATCCTTGGAAATCTCATAAAGGTCCTCCAAAATGGATGACACAAATACGTGAAAGTGTTCATACTGATGAAGTTGGAAAGACATGAGCAATAATCTCAATCAGAAATAATGGAGGTGATGTAGACGATCTTCATTCACCTATCGATATGGATGTTTCTTATGATTGTGAACTAAATTTTTCTACAGATTTTGAACCAACTTCTTTCAAAGAAGTTTCTTGTCATCATGAATGGAAAGAAGCAATGAAGAAAGAATATGACACTTTAATAAAGAATGGCACTTGGAAGCTAGTTGATCCTGCAATGGCAACCAAACGAATAGGCTACAAGTGGGTCTTCAAGAACAAGTATAAAGCATATGGATCATTTGACAAACACAAAGCCAGGCTTGTGGGAAAAGGTTTTTCACAGAGGAAAGGGTCGATTATAAGGATAATTCTTCGCCCACAACAATATGGGCTACCATTCAAACACTCTTTACCTTGGCGGCTCACAATGGTTGGAAATTCCATTATTTAAAAATTGTTTCCTTGAACAGAGATATGAAAGAGAATGTTTTTATGTCCCAATGAGAAGGATTTTCTATGAATGGTCAGGAACAAAGAGTATGCAAGATTGTAATCTTCGTGTACGGATTCAAGCAAGAACCACGATCCTGGTATGAGAATTTGACTGAACATCTTCTGAAACTCAATTTCAAACATTATGATCTTGATGATGCAAATTTGTTTGCTAAGAAGTTCAGAAAAATAGTTGTATATTTTGTGGTTTATGTAGATGATCTTTTGATGACAGGGAACAATGAGAACTACATTGCATCCATAAAGAAGTAAGTGAAGAAATGATTTGAAATAGCAGATGGTGGCTATGTTCACTACTATCTTTGTATTGAAGTAACTGACATTCGAAGTTTATATTCCTCTCTCATAAGAAATACATTGGAGAGATTTGAACATGTTTGGAATGGCACAATGAAATCCTTTGACTACTCCAATGGAATAGAACCTGAAGCTTGCATCCACTAAAGGAAAATAATTTCAAGATCCAATGAAGTATAGACAGCTTGTAGGAAGTCTCAACTACCTCACAACTATCAGACTAGACATTTCATTTGTTCCTAAAATCATCTCCAGGTTTATGCAAAAGCCTTGTGAGGCTCATTGGCCTACTACAGGAAGAATTATAAAGTACTTTAGGGGAGCTCAAGACTTTGGACTCATGTATACACAAGTGGGTGACTTCAGCTTTGTTGGATACTATGATTCATATTTTGAAGGAGATAAATAAACTAGAGTAACTACTTCAGGTTTCGTAATGAGACTTGAATTAGGAGATCTCTCCTCGAGGTCACATAAACAATTATTTCCAACATATTCGACAAATGTGGCAGAATATGTGGCAAAAACTAAAGCAATGGAGGAAAATTTGTGGCTCAATAAAATTCGGGAATATTTACAGGAGAAACAAGTAAATTCGAGTCCTTTTTTTATTAATAACACGTTCACAATAAATTTGGAGAAGAACCAAAACTTACATGGTTGAACAAAGAACATCCATACAAAATACCATCTGATTCGACGTCATGTTGACGCCAATACAATCCACCTATGAAATTCTTCCACAAAGGAGCCAATTGTAGACATATTCACCGAATTTCTTGGAAGGGAAAAGTTTGAAAGATCTAAAATGATGCTTGGACTCACCATATTCCCTTCAGATTAAGGGGGGAAATGTTGACACCTAATCTTAGAGATTAGGAAAACTTATGTAAATATTGTAAGTAGAAAAACAAAGGAAGATAGAAGACAAAAATATATTGGGAGATGAAGCCCAAAGGTATCCCTCTCCTCGTATATAGTCATACTTTCTCTTAATAAAAATAATACATTGAATCAAAGTTACTCCTAGCCTCACATTTTTCAAGGAGGTACTTTTAGAAATATCTTATGGACCTAAGAATCCTTTAATACTCTTCATGTTTTTCTAAATTGACTTTTCTATAATATATTCATTATATTTAAGGTTCACTTTAACACTTGCATGAGATTCAATATAACAAAAATATTCCACTTCTTAAACCCTAAAGCCACACTAGTAAATTCTTGCATAAAGTTATTTATCTCCTTATTTTTTTTACCATGTCAACATGTATTATATACTATTCCCAATATTTTTAGTATATTAGCTTGTCATCAAAAAGCACTAACACAACTCATCTAAGGAACAATTTGAAAACAAAGGCCATCAAAATTTAAAGTGTTGAAGGTGCATTAGTAAGGCCAAATTGCATCACAAGAAACTCATAATGAATTTAATGTGTTCTAAAGCATGATCTGGGGATTTCATCTTGCTTCATTCTAATTATATGATATCCAAAGTAAATATCCTACCTAGAAAAAAAAGATTGTCCTTGCAATTCATAGAATATCTCATCAATGATAGGAATAAGAAACTTTTGTTTTACAACCATTTTGTTGAGCTGTCTATTATTTGAACAAAAGTGACATTAACATTTTATTTATTTTTTAAATTAACCATTTCCATTGGTGAATAATTATCATTTTCTGTAGGTTGAATGATTCTGAACTCTAACATTTCTTGAGCATATGCTCACTATCACTCTATTTTACATAAGGCCTAAAATTTGGTGATATTCCTAATTGCAAATAAATAACAGAGACATAACCTTGAGTAGGTGAAATCATTCTTATGAATCTCTCCAAATACCTTGGAATGATTGTTCATAATATTTTGGAGATCCACTAGAGAAAAGGTTCCAAATGTTTGAACATCTAGTGAGCATAATCGTTCAAGTACACCGTGGTGTCTGATTTTTAGTAATTTTGCTTCCTCTGAGTTAAAATTATTTTCCTTTCCTTTCTACACTAATAAAAGATAATCGATTAAAGTGTTATCACAATAACATAAATACTATTGCAACTATATAAAACAAAATGAAAATGAAAGAACAAAAACCATAAAAATGACACTACACAACAAAAGCAGATTATTAGTAACTATAGTGGACATTCCAACGGATAATTAATCACAACAAATTTGGTAAAATTATAATTAAAAATCCAAAACCTACACTATTACATTTTTATTTGTATTTACACATATACATATATATTACTATTAATAGTGTATATATATGAGTTAAATTATGTGAAAAGTAGAGAACAATTAAATAAAATCTCACACACACATTTCACACAACATATGACCTAGGAAACCCTTTCTGGAGAAAAACCTAGTTGGAATGTGAGGTCTCTTTGCTATCTTTATGTGAATAGAAAGTGCATGCAAATATAAAGAAACATGGTCTATGGCTTTTGGGCTACTAAAATTAACAAATCCTCTCTATGGGCTCTATCTCCGATCCCTCACAACTATTTTTTCTCTACTATGGAACAAATGCACTTGGAATAATGCAACCTATTTTTCATCTTAGTGGCCGAGTTATCACACAACCCAATAGCCTACTAGTTGTTAGGTTTGACTACCTTAACTCTTAACCAAAGTTAGAATGTATAATCTTATAGAGTATTATCCATTATAATGATGTGTCTAGCCGATTTTCCATGGATTATGGGGGCTGACATGGCATCCTCTAAGATTACAATGGTGAAAATGGGAATTTCAACTTCTGAGTGGCATAAATTTCACATACGAACTCTGATTGACATCATTCTTGTGTCGTTGGAAAGGTATCTATGTGTAGAATAGGAAACAAAGTGTGGTGATAAATAGGAAAATTGTTATTCCAAGAAAACTTTATTTTATGCCTCAAAATTCTCCTCGAATGTTTGAGACCCTAATTTGCCAGATTGGGTCCCACCTATAAAATGGGTCATATGAGCCAATTCCTCCACTTTTTCCACACTAAAATCATTGAGATGGATGAAAAAAACTATAGTTATCCGATTCATATCAGTAGAAGAAATAATATCTATTAATTATGAAAATAAATTTGTTGTAGAACTAAAAAGAAAGCTTTAGTGTAAGAGGACCATCCCTTCCTCCTTGTTACGGTTCTTTAATTCCTCTCTATATATATATAAAAAAATGATCTCTTCATCGGAAGAGGGTAAGAACAATATGGTTTTTATGAATTCTCTAAGTGATCATAGGGTTATGGATCTCTAATAATAATTTAGGATGAATAAAATTTATTTGTATTCTCTTATTCGAATTTTGTTTCATGCCCTTTTATTATTGGATATCTTCAAGCTCCATCAGAAGTAGTTCAAAATGTGAATGAAGGAACTTTCAATTTTCGGTCAACATATGTGAGGAGACTTGATATTATCGAAGAATTCACCATTGGTAACACCCTAAGGTTTACCTTATGTATATTTATACACATTATGGTTAGGATGGTGAGCTAGGACTTTCTAGCTTATGTGCTTGATCTATACTTCGTCATTATATTATTCGTTTATCTCAATCACTTCAAAGTCCAAACAAATCATAGGGATCATCTTGAAAGTATATTTTAATGGCGGTGCAAATTTGGAGAATTCGATCTAAAATCTTCCATATTTATTTTTAGGTGTTTAATGAAATTTTTGGGTTCCAAAAACTATTCCTTTTCACATTTCTTCTAGCAATATTCTACACTCAGATAGCTTTCCAATGGTGTAAAAGTGGCATAAATTAGAGCTCGTATGTGAAAAAGCATGCCTCCTACAAGTTCACATGATATTTTGACCAACATGGTATGAGAGGATCCTGCATCATCCCCCATTGCTCATCCATATGGGGTGAGCCACAAGTGGAAATTCAATAATACTTTAAAAGCATAAAGATAGTAACTCTAGTTAAGGGAATCAAATATTACCCCTATTTGGTTATTGAGAATGATTAAATATTGGATTCTAGGAAGAGTAGGGCTTCCATTCTGTGATATTATGATTTATTCCATAGTAGAGCGGAGCAATAGGTAGAGGGAATTTAAGGGGAATAACAGAGGGGGTTAATTTCCTACATTATTCTTATATGTCACAAGTCTCAAGAAAAAAACAGATAATACCTCTTCCTTTGTGCTTGCATATTTCCATGCTAGAGAAAAGGGAGCAAAGTAACCTCACCTTTTACCTAGGTTTTCTCCTATAATGATTACCCAAAGATTTATTTTTTCTATTATGGATAGTGTGTGTACTTTTTGTATTACTTGTTTCTCGCATTTCATATAAATGATTCATTTAAGCATAAAAATAATAAATAAATATTATGTGATATAAGTGGAATTAACATTCACATTAAATATTTTAGTATTTTATCAAATCTATTATGACAGATTGGTTTGGTGGAATACCCATGGTAGTTTACAAATCATATTGGTATCAAAGTAGGTTTATTTGGGGGTATTTTTCGGTAAGCTACAAGGTTTCGAGAATAAGTTTAAGAAGAAATCCATACAACCATGGCCATGACTAATGATTTTATTCATAATAACCCTCATTATTAGGCAGAAGATATATTTTCAAGGTTGGAAGGACAAGTTTTTAACATCAATCAAAATATGAAATTCCTCATGTAAGATTTAAAAAGAAATATTGGACCATTTAGAGAGGATGGAGATTCTAACATAGATGTCATATTGGAGGGAAAATCAAGAGATCATGAATATCTAAAAATGGAGTAAAGAAAAGAACCTAAAAAAGAGTAGCCATGTTGAAGCATTACTAACAATTCATGGTCCCTATTCAAGGTGGAAGTGAGACTAGGCATAAAGATATATCAAGGTGAGATTGATATATTGAAACTAAATCATTAACCATAACAATTATAGGCTTATTTTAGTGTTCATCATATAGAGGAAGGACAAAATCTATCATTTTCTATATTGAAGTTATGGAGCCATATATGGAATTGAAAGTATCGAGGCTCATTGTATTAATTCATATACTATTTAATGAAAATGTAACTCACCAATCTCATGTTACCCTTACAATTATTACATTTGTTTATAGGTGAGGTAATGTAGTAGAGCTAACCTACAGATATAATAAATTATTTGATAAAATAAACCCAAGAACCAATATAAGAGATTGCTAGAATGAAAATGCTTCTTTATGCCTGTTAATACAATACTACTTGACATCCCTCAATGGAGAGTCTCTAGCCTCTATATAGTCTTCTTACATACAATACCATGGGTCTTGAACTACCATACAACCAATACAATGGGCTTATCACTATATTCCCCAACTACTTGTGATCGCATGCGTAATGTGGGTTAATCACTTATTAATAATGGACCATGTATTTGTCATCCTTACAGTGCATTACTTCCTTGGGTACCTCCCTTTGTACACCATATGATCCCCCCTATTATTCCCCTAGGCATACTACATGTAATTACACAATACCAAGTGAATTTTGTTTTTTCTTTCCCATCTCGTCTTCCCAATGTTTCTATGTCACTTCTTTCACACTTGGACACTCTTGTTGTCTCCAATTAAATTTCATATTATGTTATCACATGTCACTTTGTTTCTGAATTTAAAAAAAAATTAACTAAATTATTAACTCTATTTTAAAATTAGATTATTATTTATTTTATGACTTAAACATATACCATTTAAAAAGAAAATTTTCACAAGATTCTTAACCATGGAGATTCATTTTTATTCCTTGTTACAATACCATGAGCCAACACCATGACTTACTACTACTACAACCCTAAAAAAATATAACTCATGCTTATACGATATTTCTTTTAATTAATGAATTTAATTAAAAGAAAATAAATTGCATAATTAATTTTGAAATAACTCTCAACATT
>APFE030618947.1:20691-37291 GCA_000404065.3 Pinus taeda
CATATCAATATTTAACCACAAATATTTGAAAAAATAAATAAATAAATAAATCTCACTTATAAACAACTACATTATTGTATCCCACTCTCAAAAATTTGTGAAAAAAAATGTGAACAAGAACATTTCACGAGGCAACCGAATAGGTTTAATGAGCTAGATTTAAAATCTATATTTATTTTTTCCTTTTTGTCCAACAGATAAAAGCGAACATGTGTGGAGAAGAATGCGAGAGGTAGAATGTTTTATAAGGCAACTATATTTAATTTATGGTTAATAAGTTATGTTTTAAATTTATTCTCCAGATAGGGGATATATCAGTTCGGGGATATATAATTTTGGAAGATAGTGAGAATTTTTTATTTTAGATAACAAAAAAATTTGGGAAAGTAATTATAATATAAACCATGTTTTCCGTATAATTATTCATAATTAAATTAAAAATTTTGAGACTTATTCTAAAATATTCATGTATTTATAAATTTATTTTAAATTATTATTATTAATCATAAAAAAATATATATGTGGGCTAAACATATATATAGATATATAGAACAACATGTAACAACATTTTTAACTATGGGATTCATCTGTCACTTCACTATGTAGATAGCTTTCTTGAAGGAAACAAAATTTGATCTTCATATGTTCATATGACATTTTCTTTAAATAATGAATTCAATTAAAATAACAAAATGGGCACACTAATTTAGAGATAAATATTAACCTTTTATTTGTGACTACTATTAAAGATATTCTATAATATTTCATGAAAATTAAACCTACCATCCATCTAATAATTATTGATAATTTCATTAAAATTATAAAAGTTTTATTTGCTTAATCTAACTAGTAGAAGAAATGACCATTTTTCAAATGTTTTTTCTAGTTAATTTTGTTCTACATTTGGTAGAGATTTTTAAAAACCATAAGTTTAAGCTATTTAATATATAAACACTTAGTACAACAATGGATTTTTAGAGTGTTAATACATTTATGCATTCAAAAGCTCATTTTAGATAATAAAAAATCACAAATTTTCTAATAGTTTATTGTTGAATTCCTACCAAAAGACCATTTCTTCTTAGTCAAGCTAAACTATTCATGATTTTCTATAAATTAAATAGAGAATATACAACATTAATTATTCTTAACACATACAAATTAATTGGGCTGAGAGCTTCATTCTAGAGCCCTGTTATGATTTGTAAAGATGTTAGTGAGTCATCAAACTTGAATTGAAATTTTGTTCATATAGACTCAAATAAAAACTATGAAAAATCTAAAAAAAAATTATACGAAACATTTAAATAATATAATCTCATAAAAAAGAATTACACTTAAGGAATTGGATCCTTTAAAATTCATGTTAAATCAATATTAATATGCATTGAAACCCCTTCTTGTTTAACCAATATATATAACTATTTCAATTCATGAATATAGATATGTAGAATTTTAATTTTCCTTCGGATCAATGGACATGATTACATCTTAGGACTATTCTTCCTCTCATAAAGCTTATGATTTTACTCATCCATTTCATCTTGTGCGTTAGGAGTTTAATAAATATTTGAATAATAAATTTGAGATGTTATTTATGCTTTTGATTCTACATGACCATAATTTACCCATCCTCGCATAGAGATTTTCGTCTCGACACATAGAGTGTCCTCTCCCCTGGCCCATGGCGGCCACGTTACAAATTACATTACAATTTCATTAAGGTAGGAACACTAACCCATTTTGATTGCATTGGTTGGCCGATGAAGTGGAGTTCTTGACATTAACGCTCCTCTAGTTATGTATTGCTCATTCTAAAGAATTCTATTCTATTTTCTTAATGTTTGGAATGTATGGAAGTGAGGCTGAGGCTAAAATGGAGAACCCATGGGGCGATCTAGAAAGTTTGAGAGATAAGTTGCTATCCGCAAACACACAAATCTTTGGGTTGCATAGACTCGTAGAAATATCGGTATTAACGACATGTTGTGGACGTGCACTAAGGAATTTGCATAGTGGCAAACTAAACATTTCACTCTTGCGAGCCTCCCATGGACATAGATGGATACGATAGGAAACCGCTCCATGTTTTAACCCGTTATGGTTTATGTGTACTAATGATCACGACAAACAGTTTTCCTTGGGTTCGGGGTTATTTGAACAACGGTCGAATTCTTCACTCGAAAGGAAGGCAGTGTTGAGATTGGTTTTCGACCCGAACCAAATAAACTCTAAGATGAAGAAAGCTATTGTTTGAAATTTTCCCAAGGTAGGTACGTATATATTAGTGCTAGCAAAATCCTAAAATGCGAACCCTTCATTTTACAACATTTCGCACGGTGGCAAGAAACCCTAATTTATTTATTCATTTATTCATTTTTGTATTTTATCCCCAACAGACGCTCACATTTATTCGTTTTTGTATTGTATCCCACTCAACATTTGTGGAAGAGAATGAGACCAGGAACGTTTCACAAGCCCAACCACTAGGCTTAATAAGTTACGTTTAAAATCTATATTTATTTTTATCTCTTTATTCCACTGCAGTAGTAGAAAGCGAACATGTGTGGACGAGATTGCGCGAGGGAGAATGTTTTACAAGTCCGACTATTTTTAATGCAGGTTTAATAGGTTATGTTTTAAAAATTATTTTTTAGATGGTAGCCATATAATTTTGGAAAATCAAGTTAAAAAATTGCCAGGTTGAAAATTTGTAAAGTTAGAAAAATGATTATGTTGGAAGTAAAGTTTGAAACTGAATT
Organism: Pinus taeda; assembly: GCA_000404065.3. NCBI lineage: Eukaryota > Viridiplantae > Streptophyta > Pinopsida > Pinales > Pinaceae > Pinus > Pinus taeda. The sequence goes on from APFE030618947.1 coordinate 23,454, forward strand.
TTTTAGTAATTTTTTATTTCATGGGTTCAATATATATATAATAAGAATATTTTAAGTTATTATATTATTTATAATTTTTTATTATTAAAGAATGAAAATTTTAGCAAACACAATTCTAATATAATTTAAGTTTATTTGATTAATTATTATATATTAATTAAAAAAATTTAAACCTTATTCCAAAATGTTCATATAATTATAACGTTATTTTAAATTATACTATACACCAACATCATTTAAATTATTTTAAATGTTCATATATATATACACCAACATCATGTAATAACATTTTTAACCATGTAAATTCACAAAAAGATATGAACCTTCCTATTATTTAATTACAGTATCAAAAATTCTAATTATAAATTTCGGTTGCACTTTTCTTGTAACTTTATTTGGTAACTTAAGCCTCTTACTCCATAATCTCAAGATAAGGTATTCAATTAAAACAAATTATCTTTATAATTTTTAATGCAAACATTCTAATCATAAATTTTGATCTCAGCTTTTCTTGTAACTTCATTTGGTAACTTAAGCCTCTTACTAAATAATCAAGACAACATATTCAATTAAAACTAATTAGCTAATATAATTTTTAAAATGAAGTTAATATCATGACAACATATTCCATCAAAACAAATTAGCTAATATAATTTTAAAACCAATTAATTAATATCATGAAAACTTATTCAATTAAAATTAGTTAATATCATCCAAACATTTTCAATTAAAATGAGTTAATATCATGACAACATATTCAACTAAAAAAATAGTTAATATAATTTTAAAACCAATTAATTAATATCATAAAAACATATTGAATCAAATTAGTTAATATCATAAAAACATATTCAATTAAAATTGGTTAATATTATAACAACCTATTCAATTAAATCACATAAGATAATATTGAATAAATCACATTAGATAATATACTAGAGATATACTTTCTAGATGAGTTAATATCATAAAAACATTTTCAATTAAAATTAGTAAATATCATCGCAACATATCCAATTAAATCACACTACGTAATATCATTTTTACAACCAATTAATTAATATCATTTAATTTTTAATACCAATTAGTTAATATCATTTTCTCGAGCGTGGCATCTCTAATTTTCATCTCGTTCACATTAAATAACCCGTCATTGAGCTTAATTTTCATCTTTCACATTATATACCAGTCATCATGGATAAAGCTTTGCACATTGCCTTTTTGGACGTAGAATACAACCAAACTACATATACATGCATTCACATGTTATTACATTTTAACGGTATACTTATCTTATGTTGAGGTATCATCGTGTGCAACCAAATATTTTATCATCGTGTAAGTGTTGAGGTATCATCGTGTGCAACCAAATATTTTATAAGGTTTATAATGTTGTATCCATGTTCCCATCGTTTATGCATGCATCAATCCAGCGGTATGACATCCCTGATCTAATCAGAGAGTCGTGCTACCTTCTATGTGGAAGCCTGATACGTTGACGTTAATCAACGATCATGATTTCATTCCTACCATCGATGGTCTAGAATACTTGGCATCGAGTCAGGGTAAGTACCCTACCCAACCCTGCAACGTTTATTTTGTGGTAGGTGCCATTGTCTCATAGTTTTTGGGTTGGCTTTGCTATATGGCCTTAAATATATAAACATTCATTAATCTCACACTGCCACTACTTGCTACATTATTATCTGGTTGTCGAGCTCTTCGAGAGAGTGCCAAGGTGTTCTCTCCTTACTAGGCTCTTGCGAGCCAGAAACATCGGAGTCTGGGTTTCCTAGTACAATTGAGGTAACCCCTTAATCCGCATTCTCTCCAATTTTGCTTCTTTACTGTATAATGTTGTTATTTAACCCTTCTTAATTTTTTTTTCAAGCTGGCCTCCCTAGCGACTTTGACATCCAACTATTTAAAGGTAAGAACGCCAACCGCTCTCATTCAACTTTTGGTCTGCATTTTCAATTTTGTTTTAGGGTTTCACTTCCTCATTATAGCCGCACCACTCTCTATAGGTATGCTAGCAATTTTCGGGTTCGTCCACGATAAAAAATATTTTATTTCTCTCTTCAAAGAAAGCCAGGCTTCCAGGTTTTCAAATTTTCTTTCTTTTGACGCCTGGCTATTCAACTGTTGTAGTTATGGCTCCTACATTGGTGCAGCAAGCATCTTTTGACTTAGTAAATTCTTTTCTTTCTTTTGACACCTGGCTATTCAACTGCGACAGACATGGCTCCTACATTGGTGCAGCAAGGCATCTTTTGACTTGTAGATTTAATTTCAGTGGTCGAATATATATAAATTTATGGCTAAAAGCTTGAATGAATGAGATGGGAAAGGTTCTGGCCTATTCTTATTCCTTTACATTTATTAATTCCACAGAGTTTTGGTTTGCGTCCCTTTATGGTTTTCGCATGGCCGCTCATACTATTTATATATCAATAAGTAAACGTAACTCTGTTTTGAATTTTTACTCCTTTAATTGTACCCGTACAAGGTTAGGGTTTCTTATAAGAAGAACATTATTTCTTATAAGTTTTTTTCCAGACAAAAAAGCATCATGGATTATATTTGAGACAATATAAAAACCCTCATAGGATACAAAAAAAAGTGGCAAGAGAAGCCACTATCCAGGACCTATGAGAAACAGCAAAACACAGATGTCCAAGTAAGCCTTATATACAGAAGGACAGATACCTACATCATGGAGAAACAGGAACATAAAACATATGCAAACACATTTACAACAGGTTCAGGAATATGGAAAAGATGCACAAAAAATATAACTGGGATAAACATATTCCAAGAGCAACCATGATACCACATTCACCAATAATTCCAAAAACAATAGCCATAGACATGTAGCAGGAGCTAAATGGCCAACTGTTTTGGAGTTAAGTCGAAGATAACAATGATGCTGTGCAAAATGGAACTATAGGGATCTTTGGAATCTAGGAAAATTTTGTGATTCCTCCACTTCCATGGGCACCATAACATAATAACAATTAAAAAAAAACATAATAACTATAAAAAAAAGCCTTGGCTTCCTTTGACTGCACCACCATAACATAATAACGATTAAAAAAAAGCCTTGGCTTCCTTTGACTGCACCACCATTCTAATGCTGCATGGATAGAAACAAAAACAACATGAGGAAAACCTAAAATAATGGCCAGATTTGTTGACAGGATTTGCATTGGAAGAACATGTGAAGATTTGACTCTTCGTCTGATTCACACATCGAACACCTACTTGGGCCATGCCAGCATCTTTTCCTCAAGTTGTCCCATGTCAGGTTCTTGATGCCAGCAATCTTTTCCTCAAGTTGTCCCATGCCAGGTTCTTGTTGTTAAACCCCAACCATCCTAAAAAAATCATCTTAGTGGGGCACCCCTATTTCCATAGAGCCATTGGGAAAATAGAGCTTTTATGTGGAACCCTTGAAGAAATAAAGTCAAAGTAAATATCTTTTACTCTGGCTGTCACATGATTAATCACCTAACATTAATGTTAAGTTATTAATGAAATCTGAATCCAAAAAGATGTAGCAGATATTAAGCACAATGGCTCTGGCTCATCAGCTTTAGCTTAACATGCTCATAAATATAAGCACCATGTATGTGTTGATGATGCAAAGGTCATTGCAAGGGTTGCTCACTTATGCCATAGGAAGGTAAGAGAGGCTATTGAGATTAAGAAACTTGCAATCAACCTCAACATGAATGATGACTCGAAATTGATTAACAGTTGATTCTTTCCCTTTCTTATTAGTTCCTAATTAATTATTGAGTAAAAATCTAGTTATTTTCTTTAATTATTTCTATTCTATTTTAATTTCTTCCTCATCCTATTGAATTTTATTATTCCGAATTTTATTTTTTCTTTATATTAAAACTATTAATAAATTAATTAATTAATAATATATTATTATTATTCTTTAAATTACTTTTTTACAATTTAAATAAATTAATAATATTATTATTATCTTTAGAATTACTCTTTACAATTAGACAATTAGAAATGGTTATGATTTATTGATTTTATAAATTTTATATTTTAATTTGATTTTAATCAATTTCATATTTTAATTTTATTTGATTGACTTTATAATTCTATCTCTGAATTTTAATTTATTGACTTTATTAATTTTATATTTGAATTTGATTTTAATTAATTTTTATATTTTAATTGAATTTTTAATTTATTAGCTTTTATATTTAAATTAATATGGGTTAATTTAACAGTTATTTTATAGCTAAAAATTTCATTTTAATTAATTCTGTAGCTAATTCCTAACAATTAACTCTCTATGCATTCTTGCTATTTAATGCTATTTATTTGTATTTAATGCTATTTATTTGTTTTGATTGATAGATTTTTTCACCTTTGTCATGAAGATAAACCACATTAGTTGGTTGGAAAAGTCAACCAAATCCTAATGATATAATCATTTTAAAAAAAAATCTCATTTACAATATTAATCACACCAAATCCTAATAATATGATCATTTTGAAAGACATTCTCATTTACAATATTAATCACACAAGTATGAGATGTAACTTCTATAGAGAAATTAGCTTTCATAAACCCTCCAAAATATTTATATTTCCCTAAAAAATATCACAGTTATGGTTGTGGATCGTGCACTAGTTATCCTTGTTTTTACTACAACACGAGAATTCACCATGGCTTCTTTGTGGTACATTTAAAAGTAATATTTATTCGTTTTATTTTCAAGAAGTTATACAAATGTTTTCTTGTCATTCACAAGGTTATTTACTATTTCTTTACGTATAATAATAGTTAAACTTATAGTAACTTGGCATTTCCTAATTAAAGTTGCATTTGTATGCCAGCGCTTTTATATATATAGATAGTTGGGAAACATAGTTTTTTTCTTGTGATTTCTTTTATAGAACTCACGACCAACTCTAAAGAACCCTCAGAGAGTATTTTTCTTTCAAGATTTTAGGGGTTGCAATTAGAGTTGAAAAGCATGAAACTTATCCTGAAGTATTTAATAACTTACTGTAATTTATTAATGTATTTCCTTAACATAAAACATTTTTCATTTCTCATTGTAAGCATTATTTTTCCTTTATCTCTAGTATATACTTAGTAATTTTCCTCTTCATACATAAAAATAAAAATGAATTTATTTCTTACACACATAAAAACTTAGTAATAACACATAACTTATATGGTTAATAAAACTTAGTCTTCCACTAAGACGAGAGTGGGTAAAGGGATTCTCCTCCCAACCAATGAAAACCGGTTTCCACTAACCACATCCCTCAAGCCCATTCACATCCAAGACAAATCCCTCATAGTGACCACACTTGGTCCAACTTAGGATTCCTCTTGACAACATGGTGCCTTCCTTTAACAACATATTGTTTTGAGGAATTTAAATCTTAAAAACTAACTCTTTTGGGCCTTCTCCAATTAGGCTCCAAAACCAACAAGGTTGCTTCCTGATTTTCCCCTCTCACTTTCTTATCCAACATTTTCCTTTGTGGAGATAATCTATCTCTACGGAGAGGAAATATGGGCATACATCTACCTCTGCCAATATCCCTTCTTGGGCCTTTCCTAACTATTTCATAAGTGTTCTGGATGTGAAATTCCCTTTAGCACCTTTTTCCATCATAATTTTACATGGTTGCCCATATACAAATTTGTTTTATATTTAATATTAAAATAGAAATAATATTTATTCACATTATGTGTTCATACTTGGCCATCAACATAGGCCCCATAGTGTGTAAAAGTATATTCAATAGGAAAAGTAAATAAAATATTTACAAGTTTTTGGGGTATTACATCTTCCCTCCTCAAACATAACACCTTCCTTAGTGTTTTTTTGGCCCTTGGAATAGGCTCGGATATGCCTTCCCAAGTAGCTTCTTCGGGTATAAAGTTCTTCCAATCCACTTTAAATTGGTTGGTTACTCACTTCTGTAGCATAGTTTCTCTATGGTCTAGTATTTACAAAGGCTCAACTAGGAATTCTCCATCTAGTTTGACCTACATACACAATCATTTTGACAACTATTAAATTCTATTACCTAAACATTATGGAAATCAATAATATGTTTACGATCACATATGTGTTTCGTTAACAAAGAGACATGAAACACATTGTGTGGGCATATATGACTTTGTAAATCTAGTTGATAGGCCACACATCCAATCCTAGCAACTATTTTAAATGGGCCCAAAAATTGGGAAGCCAATTTCATGTAAGTTCTCCATCTTAAGGTGATTCTTTTCGATTTAACCTTTATGTACACATGTTCACCCAATTGAAACTCTTGATAGATTTGTCTTTTATTTGCATATGTTTTATGTTGGTCCTCGGCATCTTTCAAGTTTCCTCGTACCCATCTCATAGTATTTTCCATTTAATTTAACATGTCCAGCCCCAACCCCAACCTATCCTCGATATAACACCAATTAATGGGTGCTTTGTACCTTCTTAAATACAACACCTCGAAAATACTCATTCTTAAAGAGAGATGATATCTATTGTTTTATGAAAATTCTACAAGGTGGAGATATTATTCCCATTTTGTATGTTGTTGCATGACATACATTCTCATCATGCCCTCTAATACTTTATTTACACCTTATGTTTGCTCATTAGTCTATGGATGGTAGGTAGTGCTAAATTGCACTTGGGTACATAATCCTGTAAATAAAGATTTCCAAAAGGTGGAAGTAAATTTTACATATAGATCAGAGATCATTGTCTTATGTATGCCATGAGATTGGAAGGTTTCTGTCATAAATGTGTCAATAATATGAACCTCCTTATATGTAGATTGTACTAGAATAAAATGTGCAGTTTTACTTATTTTTTCTACCACAACCATTACTAAGTCATGTTTCTTTTTTTATATGGGTACTTGAGTGATGAAGTCTAGGGTGATAGTATCCCATTTCCACTAGGGAATGGTTAATGGATGAAGTAGGCATGTTGGATGTTGGTGTTCTACTTTCATCTCTTCGAACTATAGACTCTTAGTCGGGTATTGTTTTGCTTCCTTTCTCATGTTAGGCCAAAGCTAATCCATGCTTAAACAGTGATCAATTTTGGATATCCACGGTGGGAAACATAAGGACTCTTACGATTTTCATCAAAATTTGGTTATTTAACTGACTCATAATTAGGAACATAAATTTAGCTTTTATGGATCAGTAGGCCATTGTTGTTATTACCATATTCTAGTTGTTTTTTAGTGTTTTTTTCTCACTTAATTTTTTGCAGCAAAAATTGATACTCTTGGTCCTTTAAGGCTACAATTTTAATATAGTTTGAAAAATTATATTTATCTAGACTAAATAAGATTTCATAAATAAAATTCAATCTCCTACTTAGAGAATTCACCACCTCGTTCTTCCTACCTTTCAAATGTTTAATGTCAAAATCAAACTTTCTCAGGGAAGTGGTCCACTAGACTTTTCGAGCATTAAATTTGGGTTGTTTGAAAAATTTAGTCAAGCTACTTCGATTAGTCATCAAAGTAAACTTCAAACTTCTTCCCTAAAGATAGTGTTCCCATATGTTCAAGGCATGAACCATTTCCATTAACTCTAGGTCATAGGTTGAATACCTTTGTTTGTGCTCTTTCGATTTTTGAGACTAATAGGCTACCACCCAAGCTTATTGCATTAACACTTCTCCTACTCCTTCCTTGCAAGCATCCGTGCAAATAAAAAATTATTTTTTAGGACATGCAATTCTTAGAATAAGGGTTGTAGCCAATAGATGTTACAGTTGATCAAAGTTATTTTGGAATTTCAGTGTCCAATTAAATGGTTTCCTTTTCTTTTATAATGACGATTATGGGGTAGGCTACCTTTGAAACCCCATCTATAAAGTGATGGTAGTAGCCTTCTAATCCCACAAAGGACCCAATATCCCCAACATTCCTAGCGACATGCTACTTCATAATTATTTTTATCTTTTCCGAGTCCACGACTATTCCTTCTTGGGTGATCACATGCCCCAAATATTGTATTTTTGTCCTTAAAGAAATCATAATATATTTGGAATATAACTAATGATCATGCAGAGTTTGCAACACTATTTGCAAATGTTGCTTATGCTCCTCCAAATTCTTTTGATATACTAATATAGCATCAACAAAGAATAAGAAAAACTTGTCTAGATATGGATGGAATATGTTATTCATTAGGCACATAAATATGGTTGGGGCATTAGTATACCTGATCCGAATTAGATCCTAGAACACTCTCTAAGTTTTCATGATTGTTTCAAATTATGCTAAAAGATTCCAGTCCTAGAAAAGATGAAAGATATCAAAAGGAATCCTCATAACAGTTGTAGTTATGGCCAAAACGGAGCAACGAGGACTCCCTGTCAAGAACGTAGACAGTTGACCCATGGTAAAGCACTAATCATGTATCACATGGCATCCCCCTGAGTGAAGGAAAGCCCTGAAGTGCCTAGACCCGAAATCACTATGAAAAATGGAAAAGTAACTGTTTCGGTTGTGTAGTGTGGGATTCCTCAAACCGGTAGGATATCAGAAGGCCTTGAAGCAGTAAGTAGTTTTGACTGAGTCCCACCTGATGCCACACATCGAGCGACACGTGTCCATCAAATGAGAGAGAAAACCACTTGCACCGGACGGGTAAACATCATGTGACTTTTCCGCCTAATATGAAGGATGATTGTAGGATCTGGGGGGCCTAGATCAACGAAGGAGATACATCTCGATGAATGACTAGATTTGACAAGTCAAAAAGCAAGATGATAGGGGATTTGAAGTCCGATGTGGATGATGAGTTGGCAAATGATTCATGATTCACGGGCGATCTTGAAGAAAACGGAATTAACGGCTATTCAAAAATGATTCAAGGAATCTGACACCTAGTTCGTTGGGAAATAGGTGGCCACCTCCCTGGGAGGCATTACCAAGTGATGATGATGTAGGGTAGAGGAATTTGAATGGATAGAGGTAAGGAAACTAGAAGGCCGGGAAGCGAAAACGAGTAGTCAAAGAATAGACTCGCTTTAAAGCCATGACCTCGCAGAAGCAGAAAAGAGAACACAGAGAGGCACACATAGAGACGCAATAAGCTAATAGCAGAAAACAGAGAGTAGAAGCCAAGCTCGCGTGAAGGCAAGATCGAGCGAGACAGAGCCAGAGAGAGTCAAAGAGTCTATGTACTCCATTAAAGGCTTGAGAGGTTAAGCAAACTCCTCGACATAGGCTTGTCATACTACTATGACCCTCAAAGGTTGAGTTTTAATAAGGAGAGTCTGTGCACTCCATTCGTACTCACTTCATTCTATTTAGTGAGTCTCGAATCCAGCTCAGTGCTGTAAAAACTCTTCTTGAAAACATAATAGAGAGGTCATTACTGAAAGGTTGGACCAGGAGACATAGCCCAGGAGCATTGGGTGAACGCCTTATTAAACTTCTTTTGTTTACATGTTTGACTGTTATGTTTTCTTTGATTGCCGCAATGTCTATGTATTCTAGTATTCTTATCGATCTGTTTCACAAGTAACATAGGCACATCCATGCACATGCGTTTTAAGGTGTAAATCTGACATTGAAGAAAAAATGGCCAGAATAAATGAACTATTAGAGTTCCTCAAAACTCTCATATTGTCTACTACTCATGATACATTAAAAGTCAGCAAAGTTTCTCTCACAGAAATTCAAGTCTGTCTTCAAAATGAACAAGAGAAAATTGATATTTTACAGCTTGAAACTCAGCTATACCTAGAAGAATTAAAATAGCGGAGTCATTTTGAACATGTTTCTATTTAGAACATTCAGACTGCAACCCATCAGAAGCAAGTAAATAGTGTTACAGTTGGTTCAGATTTAGTACCCAATAAAGCAGCAATTGTACATGCAGATGCAAAAGTTCAGTTTGCACTTCCAAAGCCCATCATCAGACCTTGGGAACAGCTTGTCCAAAACAAGCACAAAACTGGTCTTCGATATGATAAGGACCTGTCCTTTCATATTCGAGACTACTCAAAGCCCATTCAGTTTCAGAGTGCTTGATTCATTCATGACAGTTCACCTCGAGCTTTTCCAGATTATGCTCCTCTTCCACCGCAACAACAACATATTGTGAAATTTCAACACTGTGATTGAGTTGGTCGTCTGAAAGATGACTGTTTTGATCTTCATCCATGTAAGTGTTGTCATAAAACCAGTCATTCTTCAAATAGATGCTTTAGAAACAAACCTCATGCAAGAACAAAGATTCACCTTGGATGGATCACTTCTTGGCAATGGGCATAAACAACCAAGAAGATATTTCAGTCACATGTCAAAACTTGTTCTAGAGTATTGAACAGTCTTATAGTTGAGTTTTCTCCATCATCTCACCTTGTATCTGACACGGGGGGAAATGATGGTTATCTACAAGCTTCAAAGCCACATCAAGCGAGTGTGAGCCAAAACCTGCCACACTAGTTTCAGAGTTGTAGCTAGAAATAAAGATGCCCCTCAGCATGTCTTCAGCTAGTAATCTGGGACATTTCCTCTAGTAGAATACTTTAGCTTCTTGCAAGTTTTGGAAGAGTTCCAGCAATAGAATTGGGGACACTTCCTCTAGCAGAAAACTTCATCTTCTTTCCAGATTTGGAAGAGTTCCACGAATTGCATTAAGCATTCGAGAGTTGTTGGTGATCCTTAAACCATCACAGGTTGAGACTTCATTTTTTAGGTTGAAGTTATCCTTTTATGTGAGGTGAGACCTCCCTTTCATGGTTGAAGGTTTTCCTCTTCAAAACATCAGGAGCACTTCCTCTAGCAGAAGACTTGAGCTTCATGCCAGACTTGGAAGAGTTTTGAGAACTACACTAAGCGTTCCATTGTTGGTGGTCATCATTAAACCACCGCCCTTTATACCAACATTTTACAGAGCACATTCATGCTAGTGCTGCCACGCATTTTTTGCACATTTTGTATTATAGCTCTCTTCTTGGACTCATACATAACCCTTCAGATTAAGGGGGGGAATGTTAGACATCTAATCCTATATGGGTTAGTGTGGAAGCGGAATAGACTAAAGAAGTCGAGTAGACCTTGGGATGTGCAACCCTAAGGTCACATAATGTACCATAAATGTATATCATTTGTTAATAAAAATTGTACTCTAATGTTTTATCTTTCATCTTCTTTTGCTGCTAATGTGTGTTTAACATTATATGCGAGTAATTATCATGGATAAAACTTTGCACATTTCTTTTTGAACATAGAATACAATTGCACTACATATACATGCATTCATGTTTTATTACAATTTCATGATATACACATAGTATGCTTAATGGTTTGTTTATAGGTGTGGCATATGGTATATATGTAAGTGTTGAGGTATCACATAGGGCAACTAAATATTTTATAAGGTTTATAATATTTTATCCATATTCCCATCATTTCTCGATCTTCTATCTAGCGATATGATAGCATTGATTTGTTCAAAGAGTTATCCTACCTCCTATGTGGAAGCCTAAGAAATCAATGTTAATCAAAGACTATGATTTCATTATGATTTCATTCATCTCATTGATGGTCTAAAATGCTTAACATAGAGTTAGGGTAACTACCCTACCCAAACCTTCCAACATTGTCTCATTTGCATCTGCTTTGGTAGCAACATGAGCTCTACTCCTAGTATCAAACCCTACCAAATTACCATCATTTTATTGGGTTTGTATTCCTTCCATGTCATCACTATACTCGTTTGGTTGTTTTACGAGAACGATAGTATCTTCTCCAATCTTTATTCTATGGTAAGTGTAATTGTCTGAGAGTTTTCATCTTTCCTTCAGTATATGGCCTTACATATATAAATGTTCATTAATATTGCAGTGCCAAACTATTTTCTACATTACTATTACATATATAAATGTTCATTAATATTGCAGTGCCAAACTATTTTCCACATTACTATGTGGTTGCCAGGGTCATCAAGCTCTTCTAGAGAAGAGTTTGAAGGTTTTCCAAATTCTTTACTCAGTTTTTGCCAACAGGAAAATCATAGTTTGGGTTTCTTACTGCAATTGAGCTAATCCTCCTTTACTGTATAAAATTGTTATTTAACCCTTCTTAATTTTTGTGCAAGGCTACATCACTGACTACTTTGACATTAAACTATTTAAAGGTAAGAAACCCAACCGTCGTCATTCAACTTTGGTTTTCCTTTTCAATTTTTTTTTCCGAGGGTTTCACTTCCTAATCAACCCCGCACCACTCTCTGTAGGTATGCTAGGAATTTCCGAGTTCATCCTCAACCAAAAAAAAATCCAGAATACCTCGATTATTGCTCTTTTCAAAATGAAGCAACGCTTCCACGTTTTTAATTTTTCTTTCTTTTGTGACCCAAGTATTTAACTAATGTAAACATTGCTCCTGCATTGGTATGGAAAGGCATCTTTTGACTTGTAAATTCTTCAATTTCCATGTTTGAATGTATATAAATTTATGCTTAAGAGCTTGAATGAATGACACGGGCCAGAATCCTTTACCTCAATTAATTATTAATTCCAGTCCCTTTATTGTTTTCTCATGGCTACTCATACTATTTATATAATAACAAGTAAATGGAACTCTATTCTGATCTTTTACTCCTTTAATTGCAACCCTAGAGTGTTGGGATTGTTTATAAGAATAACAGTACCATTACTCTCTTGGAAACATTTGTATAAATATTTTTTCTCGTAGGGACTTGGTCAACATGACTGTTAAGTTACTAATGAAATGTCAAACCCTCCAAAATTTTTATATTTTCCTAAAAATTATCACAACGATTGTTGCCGTTCATGCAAGGGTTATTATTGTTTTTATTACCACTTGAGAATTCATAATGGTTTTTTTTGTGGTATATCTGGAAGTAGTATTTATTCATTTACTTTTCAAGAAATTATACATATGTGTTTTTCTTATTCCACTATAAATACCAGGTCTAGTAAAGTGTTTGGTACCTTGCCATTTCATTGTGCGTGCTAATTACAATAGCAGTTATATATATATATAATCACTCTATGGTTATCTATAGTGGGAAACCATAGTTTTTTTCCTATAGCATATTTTACAAAACTCTGATCTAACTCTAAAGAACATTGATCAAATATTTTTATTTGAAGGTTTTATTGGTTCCAACCTTGAGTTCAAAACCATGGAAATTACCATGTAGTATTCTAAATTTATTAATTAATTTCAAAATTAAACAATATTTTTCAATTGTTAAAGTAAGCATTATTCTTTCCATTATCTCTACTATATACTTAACAAATTTCTTCTTAATACAAAAAACATAAACATGAATTTATTTCTTACACACATACAAAAAATTCATTCTAACACATCACTTACCTAGGTAATCAAACTTTGTTTGCCACAAAAACAATAAGGGGCAATGTGATGCTCCTCCCAACCAACAAGAATTGGTTTCCACTAAACCAACCCAATTCTATATCCAAGAAAACTACCTGACAATGACAACACTTGGTCCAGCACAATATTCCTATTGGAGGCAACTTGCCTTCCTTTGACAATGTTTTTTTTAGGAATTTAAATCTCAATAACTAACTCTTTTAGGCCTCCTCCAATAAGGCTCCAAAACAACAAGGTTGTGTGAGGTTTTTACCCTCTCATCTTCTTAGCCAACCTTTTTCCATGGTTGAGGTAATCTATGTCTAGGGAGAGGAAATAAATTGCCTTTGGAGATCCCCTTCTTGGGCCTTTCTTAATTGTCCTATAAATGTCTAGGATGTGAAATTTTCTTTAGCACCATTTTCCACCTTAATTTTACATGGTTGAAC
>APFE030618947.1:39554-107522 GCA_000404065.3 Pinus taeda
ATAATTTAAACAATAAAAAACTACACTGAGTCTGTATACATATACATATACACATACACACACACACACACACACACACACATATGAGGTTTCTAGATTATTGTGTGCAAATTCTTTGGTTAAAATTTTCGTTGTAAAAGAGGTTTTCCTTGGAGTTACAATATAGTCTTTCTCCCTTGAAAAAATACTATATACTCTCTGCAATATTGAAATCCATCCTAAACCAACCAAAACATTTACGTGTACATGCATTTGATCATGTGTGCACAAATTTGTTGTTTGTTCCAAGTACTGTAGTTAAGTTTCTCATTAAGAAGTTGATCCTCATATCCCACAGATGCAAACATACATGCAAACAAAATAATCATTGTTATGACTCTCAATACGAATTTGAGGCATTGTATATAAAATTCTCAAGAAACACTTGGAGAAAGGAAAATATTCATGGATAGCCTGGTTTTCAAAATGCTGGGGTATAGAGGAACTATGTCGTTTGGAATTTTTTCGTTACACAATTATATTTTATATCTATATTTTTGTTACATTAATTTTAATTAAAAAAAGTATTAAATGGTATATGTTCCATCTATAATTCTTTATTCCCTAATGGTATCCTATAACCATAATATCAATTCACATAACATGTTCATCACAAGTTATAACATTATGTATGTTTACTCACACTCACATCCAAAAATAAATAGAGATAATGATACTTTTAAAAAATGTTGTACCATCATATAAAATTCGATTTACAAGAATTACATTGGCACATATAACATTGGTTTCCTATTATCAAGAAATAGTAACCCTATAGTAATATTCAACATTCAACATTAAAATACTAAATATTCTAGCAAAATTAAATTGTATTAATCATTTGAATAAACAAACTAAAGGAAACATTTATCTATTTGAAAGTTGAGGGCCAACATTAACATATGTAGATAAATGTTTCATCCAACCATACACTCTATTGCGCTTATTATTTTTACACTAGGCCACCCCAATTGAGTCTATGATACCACTATGGAAAATTAGAACATTTTTATGGAAATAATTCTATCTTTGGACAAAAAATTACCTGTCCCATTGTCTCGCCACTAATTTGTTTTCTTGGAACAACAGAACTATTTGGTGACACATGGCTTTCCTTACAGAGAAAAAGGAGAATAGCTTCCTTATCTACTCAATATTCACTCAAAAGTCTTTGAGCTCTCCGTCAATGTGTGCATAGAGGATCTAGATACTATACATTAACTCCAACAACATTTACTTAGTTCTTTACCTTTTTCAAGTTTTAAAGGCCTCCTTGTTTGGTTGTTCAAAACCACACTATGCTTTCCTCCTTAGATTATATCCATGGCTTCTCCATCACATAGCTTGATGTCTTTCCTGGATCCCTTTCCAACCTAACTTTTTATTCTCTCTATGTTCTCCCTCTATAGAATTCACTTATTTTCCAAAGAATTAGTTCCTAACCATTTGAATCTCTTCCTTATGTATTTTCACAATCTATACATATTTCAATAGTTCTCATCACATGAATTCAAAATGGTCTCTATCATTCCTTGATCAACATCTTAGTATGAATCAATATCTCTAAAACTACTTTCATGCATCATCAACCAAGGGAGAATTAATTTACCTCTCCATCTATTTCTTTCTCTCATATAATGTACTTCTCTTCCATATGATTTTCCTTCTCTATTATGTCTAGCCCCATGCACCTCTCTTCAATATTATTTGCATGATTTCATAATGGTCACACACCATTCATGTGAATGTGAAATGACCTCCACCATTTACCTTAGAACCAAAATTAATTATGTCATTTAGGTGATCATTATATTGTACTATGTTGTTTTTCTTAGTTCAATAATGGCGAATGATGAATCATTCCTTCTTCCCTACAAGTATTAACATACATGCCTCTAAGACAACCTGAATAATTTCCTTTCTATAGTCAATTTCCTACATTCAATCATGATTTTGTTGCCTCCCAATCAACCACATGTGTGGGGTGTATAATGATGAATGAATCAATCAAAAATAACCTCGTCCCCAACACCCCATGAGACCTCATTTTCGTCCTTATTGTGGGGACATGATTTTTTTCAAAGAAAATGTGAGAAAATCTACGTTTTACCATTCCTCTCGGAATTCACATTATGAAGGTAATTATTGCTTTGATTTCATAATTTTGGAATGTGTACCCCTCCACAACAACCACATGCATTCCATGATTGGTAGTTAAGGTTTCTAGATTATTATTAAGGAACATGGTGTTGAAGGAAACCAAGTAAAGTTTGGAAAACTGGAAAACTAAGGATTATTCAGCATGTAGAACCCATTAGTACCCTCTCACCTTTCCTATATGTTGCTATCATAACCCCTTTTTTATGTGCTCCTATCTTAGGTAGGTGTATTGTTTTATTAATTTCAAGAAAGATAATACTTACATTATTCAATGTACCATAAAATTTCTTCCTCACGGTGTAAACAAAGCTTAGTAGTTAAAATATACATGCTAAACAAAATTGAACATCTAATCATAAGTAAGTTTATTTAATCAATGGGATTCAATACTAGGACACTCTATCATATCCCCCTTCTAATAACACAATCATAAATATTCTCCTCTCATTAACAACACTTCTTTTCCTCATTATTCACTTGTATTTGTATTGCCATCCTATTCACTATCTTGGTATACCACTGAACTTCAACATTCCAACATATGCCTACATTACTAATCAAGAAAGCATAGATATTATAGAAATTATCAAGAAACATTTATTTTATGGACAGGATTTTGCAATTCCATTATGTAAACATCTATTCAAATATATGTATGCATTTTTTATTTAATACTTATCTCTATGGATATGCATCTATCCCATATAATAGCTTCCATAGGAAACAAATAATTTCATTATCCTTTCTAACTCACCCACAAGATTCTAACCACCATCCCACATGAAATTTTATGTTTCCTCCTCCTTGATACACTCACCCTCTAGGATTAGATGTGATGCAGGAGCATGCGACTCAGAGGGAAAAAGTCTTCCAACTTATTCCAAAAATAAATAAAAAAATCTAAAGGAAAGGGAGTGGGGTCCTTTAGCCTGCAGTTTCTATGTTTCTTTTTTTTTTAATTTTTGGAACAGGGTAGAGAATAAAACATGCTATATTTTTCAGTTAAAAATAACATAAAAGTAGAGAATAAAACATGCTATCTTTTCACAGATAGATAAGTTGTAAAAAGCCTGCTTTTGTATAGGTAAGGTCTGAGAAGACCTATCCATTATTAATATAAAAATAAAGTGGCAGCAAAGCTCACATTAAAGAGGAGCGAGTGCCAAAGTATGATTTTTGAAACTCTTCGGTGTTTCTAGTTCAACGATCTCCTGTTAAATTGTATGCATGTATTCAATAGTTTATTTTTAACTGTGTATTGGAAGGCTTGAATGGCCTTCCTATTCACCGCTTGATGCTTTACTGTGTGTGTGGAAGCATTCTGGTTTGTTTCCTTCGATTGTGATAACGTAGTGATGTCGCCTTTTGATCTCATTTCATTACAGTCCAAGAAAAACTCTGTTTGCGTAGAGTAATTGCGATATTCATCAAGGGAAAGCGGTGGACGTGAAACCTCATCAAATGGGGCCTCAATACTGCATCATAGCCTTTACGTTTACCAACCGATCGAATTCATTATCCCTTCTGGAGTACAAGTCAGTCAATTGTTTAGGAAGAGTTTCTTCTATTAGGAAGGAGAAGGTTTTGTCGAAAACCAAAGTGTGTTTTTGAATAAGTATAGTTGATAACCTCATGTAATCCAGGGCGTGCACTAACCAGGATCTTTATACACTATGCTTATAAACATGCATCTCAACATTACATCCATATCTCCTCGATATCAAATCATTTCTTCTGAGATCGCTATGTGAGGCATTCAAATTGTTGTCTCTTTATTTCTAATTAAGGATAGACCTTCTTGGTCCTTATCCAGTACAAAAAACATGCTTTACGTAACGATTTAAAACATAAAAGCTTTAAATCTCCACATGCAATGCATACATATGACAAAATCCTCTTGAGGCTTTATTCCTTCTTCTCTCTGTTTTAAAATAGAAAAGCCTCCTTATCACTTAATGATCCACATCCATTCCTTTTATGCTTAAAATCTCTCCCTAGTTCCTATGTTCTCATTTATTTATTTTGAGAATATCTAATTAAATCACACTTAAAACCCTAAATATTAAACTGACTTGGAACTTAGGAAACTAATTCCAAAATGCATGACCCCCTATGTCTACTATTTACAATTATTTCCCTTGGGCTGAATGCTCCTGCATCACAATCATCTTGATTGATTCTAGCAAACACTAATTAGGAAGCAGAAAATGATAAGTACTCTGAAAAAGAAAGTAGTGATGCTTTTGCTGTTGCAGTACAAGAGAAAATTCTAATTATCACTCGCGTTCAATGTTTTTATCAGTCGACTCTTTGCGCTAAAATGATATGACCTTCATAGTGCTCAAGCAGAATATAATAGAACATTAAAATCAACCTAACCAGCTTGAATCAACTTAATAGAGATGGTCTTGATCACAACATACGAAAGTTGTGATAATTTTCTTATCTGCAAATATATCTGTTGTTAACTGTAGTAGCCAAATTTACCTTGAGCAAATATTTCTATCATCAGTCCAGCCTTCCGCACAGGCTCATTCAAACAACATAATACTTCTTGTATGTGATCTCTCTAAATTGATGGCTCCTTTCTAATTGTTTTGCTGGCACAAATAGTAATGTCATTCTGTAAAATTGCATTTACATTTGTTTGGTCAACAGTCCCTGACTAAATTGTGTCTACGATGTACTAGAGGCCCTTCAAACTGTTACCATCAGTGAACTGAGGGACTGGATGTTCTATTCGAGTTGTTGCTGGCATAAATTAAAATCTCTCTATCCATTCAGATGACAGATCTCCTTTGGTGCGTAGCTCGTATGTTATCACACAAGTCGTGGCAAATCTTCCATATGCCCTCAAATTCTAATTACATCTCTCGTAGCTGTAAAACATATAAAATTCACGCCAGAATCAATTAAATCTGAAATGTTGAATAAGGGCATCATGTATCTATCGTCCTGTATACTTTCAGCAGACCGATTTTTTTGATATATAAAGAGATCCCACAAGGATCAGGCTCCCATGACGTTCATATAAGATTCCGCACAAGGATCTCAATGTTGTTGATCCAAAGAGCTATCACACCTGAACTAGTACAGTTCTGCGAACACTTGCACACAGTTTTGAGGCTACCTCTCTTTAGTTCGACTCCTCCAGTAATAGATTCATACTTAATAACTATTCATCTTAATAGATATGCCTCCATAGAAGGACTTCAACCATTCACACGTCATAAGAGCTCACAGATCCATCAACTTAGAACACTTGACAAAATGATTCTTCATTAAAACAATAGTAATTACAGAGTTATAGAGGCCTCCCTCTCGTAGCCAGATTTACAATCAATTGACCCTACATGACATTGAAGCCAGACCTTCGCTTCCACACACGAACACCACAACATTCTTCCTCCCTCATGTGAGCTTTGTTGCCTCTTTATTTCTAATTAAGGATAGACCTTCTCGATCCTTATCCAGTACAAAAAACATGCTTTACATAACTATTTAAAACATAAAAGATTTAAAGCTCTACATGCAATGCATACATATGACAAAAGCCTCTTGAGGCTTTATTCCATCTTTTCTCTGTTTTAAAATAGAAAACCCTCCTTATCACTTAATGATCCACATCCATTCCTTTTGTGCCTAAAAGCTATCCCTAGTTCCTATGTTCTCATTTATTTATTTTGAGAATATATAATTAAATCACACTTAAAAGCCTAAATATTAAACTGACTTGGAACTTAGGAAACTAATTCAAAAAATGCATGGCCCCCTATGTCTACTATTTACAATGATTTCCCTTGGGCTGAATGCTCCTGCATCAAACTCCCAAGGTAGAAAATATTCATGATTTCCTGATCATGTGTCTTCTGGTCTTGGTTTTCCTGGATCCCACACTTTGTTCTGCAAGTTATCATGTGCTATTGCTCGTTACCTTTCTCTAGGTTTGAACACTTTATGTTGCATCGCTCTACTGACTAGGCTTTCACAATCTTCTGTTGTCTTTCTTTTGTTGTTCTCCTTTTTCTTTATCGCTACTGGCCTCTTCTAGGATACTTTCATCATCATCCACCTCATCAGTTCAATTTCTTTGTCTAACGAATTTTCTCCAGCATCTTCAATAAGACCTATACTCACAAAACAATTGTTAGAATAAAAAATATAAGGCTTCAGTGCCCCCATAGATTTTGCTGTTGTTGGTGTTGTCTCAGCTGCCACCATAAATGTCACCCCACATGTTGCTCTAGCTGTCACTATGGATGTTGCGGGCTCCCAAACTTCCTGTCCCTCTGCAACATTCCTATGCTCATCATCTGCAATTTCATCAACATGCTGTAAATTAACTCCAGCATAATCTCCATATTCTCTTTCGACCATCTTCAGTAATTGTCCATTATCATTTTGATTGATTCTGGCAATCCAATCAAATTTTGCAAATACTGTAGCTTCATCTTGTACTACTGTAGTAGCTTCAAAATTTTGCCCGCCAGTCTTCTCTTGCCTTTACAAACAAGTCAACTCTTTCTTGTCACCCACGGTAACAAGCTTCTGCATAGGAGACATGATTGTCTTATCTTCTATCTGCAACAGATCTTCTTCTTCCAACACAATCTCAAATGATAGACTCTCTTCAACATCACCTGTAAACACAATCAAATTGTCAGCATCAAAATCACAAGACACAATGGTCTCACCTGTTGATTCAATCATCCACAGGTCCAAATCTTTTTCAGGACTCAGAAAATCTTCACTGGGTTTCTCCTCAGCTTTCCCTGGCACCACTTCACCATGCTGCTCTGAGTTCCTTCCCAACTCCTTTGTCAGCAAATCAGTATGCTGATTTGCATTTACCATGAGATTATCAGCTAGTCTGGCCTTCTTTCCACCTATCTCCAAGATGTCTTTCTGCTCTCGTTCACTTTACTGAACACTTTCATCTACTGTAACCTATCTATCATACTCTGAATTCATCAACAAATATTCTAACAATGCAATTTCTATGTAGCATTGCTGAAGCATATCATCATCACCTGCATTCATACATAAACTTTCAGTTTGCACAAAATGTTCAACAGTATCAGCTGTTACTTCCCATATCTACGCTTCAGATTGATTCTCTTCTTCAACATCCACAAGAATTTTCTCTTGTACTGTAACAGCAAAAGCATCACTTCTTTCTTTTTCAGAGTACTTATCATCTTCTGCTTCCTCTGTCTTCATTTCCTTCTGAGATCTCGCTATCTCAGCATCGATATGAACAGCCTTCAGATTCAACTCTTCTCTCTCCTGAACAAACTCTAAAGCTTGCTCACCTCCTTGTACTGTACCTGCAAGCATACACAACTCATTAGTTTTAAAACCACAAGACTTTTTAGTCTTGACTGCTTCCTCCAATACTTCCTTCTGAATAGATCTGCGTGTGGAATTTTCAAATTCCAACTCTGGCTCAGGAACTCTAAGTCCCTTTTTCAACAAGGAAATCACAATTTTCCTCAACCTCCTCTGCAATTGTTGCCAAATCACTCTCTTTCCCTTCAGTGCAAAGATCCATTTTCTATTCTGGTTTTCCTGCTCTTGCAGCCATTCTTCTAGTATCTGCAATTGTACCTTTATTACTACGATCTCTCTTTCTCGAACTTCTGCAGTCATCTCATCTCTGTGGAATTTCTCTGAACCTCTTCTCTAATCCCCCATGATCATCTTCTCCATGAGTTTTTCACTCACCATGAGTTGTACTAGCCTCTACAACAACAATCTCTCTTGCTGCCACTTACCTCACCAAGCTCTCTTCACTCAGTCTTTTGGTAAGTACTTCATTCACTACCTCTGGAATCTTTCGAGCACTCTCTCTCCTCTCTTCAGGCTATCTCTTCAACTCACCTTCTTCTTCAGGACACTGCAATTGTCCTCCTTATTTAGCCTTCAGCTGAATGCCAGGTTCACTGCCATCATCTTCTCTGCAACCATAAACTTAAATCATAAATTTCAAATCAAAAAAATCATCTCACCTTTAAGATCCTGCATGATCTTGTCTTCTTTTCACTTCTGCAATCTTCTTCACTGCATTTTTGTAGCTTGCATATCAAAATTAAAAATATGATCTTCCTTTCAATCATTAGTCACACATTCAAAGAAACACACTTCAGTTCTCAGCTGTACTCACTAAAAAAAAACAAACTTCTTGAACAAAGAATTCCCACTCTGATACCACCTGATGCAAGCTAAGGCCTACAATACCTAGGATCTTCAAATTCTAATTATCACTGGCGTTCAATGCTTTTATCCGTCGACTCTTTGCGCTAAAATGATATGCCCTTCATAGTGCTCAAGAAGAATATAATAGAACATTAAAATCAACCTAACCAGCTTGAATCAACTTAATAGAGATGGTCCTGATCACAACATACGAAAGCTGTGATAATTTTCTTATCTACGAATATATTTGTTGTTAACTACAATAGCCAAATGTACCTTGAGAAAATATTTCTATCGTCAGTCTAGCCTTCCGCACAAGCTCATTCAAACAACATAATATTTCTTGTATGTGATTTCTCTAAATTGACGGCTCCTTTATAATTGTTTTGCTGGCAGAGATAGTAAAGTCGTTCTGTAAAATTGCACTTACATTTGTTTGGTCAATAGTCCCTGACTGAATTGTGTCTGTGATGTACTGGAGGCCCTTCAAACTATTACCATCATTGAAATGAGGGGCTAGACGTTCTATTCGAGCTCTTGCTGGCATAAACTAAAATCTGTCTGTCCATTCAGATGACAGATCGCCTTTGGTGCATAGCTCGTATGTTATCACACAAGTCATGGCGAATCTTCCATATACGCTCAAATTCTAATTACATCTCTCGTAGCTGTAAAACATATAAAAATTCACGCCAGAATCAATTAAATCTGAAATGTTGAAGAAGGGCATCATGTATCTATCGTCCTGTATACTTTCAGCAGACGACTTTTTTTGATATATACAAAGATCCCACAACGATCAGGCTCCCATGACATTCAAATAAGATTCCGTAGAAGGATCTCAACGCTATTGATCCAAAGAGCTATCACACCTGAACTAGTACAGTTCTGCGAACACTTGCACATAGTTTCGAGGCTACCTCTCTTTAGTTCGACACCTCCTACAATAAGATCATACTTAATAACAAGTCATCTTAACAGATATGCCTCCATAGAAGGACTGCAACCATTCACACGTCATAAGAGCTCACAGATCCATCAACTTAGAACACTTTACAAAATGATTCTTCATTAAAACAATAGTAATTACAGAGTTATAGAGGCCTCCCTCTCGTGGCCAGATTTACAATAAATTTACCCTACTTGACATTGAAGCCAGACCTTCGCTTCCACACACAAACACCACAACATTCTTCCTCCCTCATGCGAGCTTTGTTGCCTCTTTATTTCTAATTAAGGATAGACCTTCTCGGTCCTTATCCAGTACAAAAAACATGCTTTACGTAACGATTTAAAACATAAAAGCTTTAAATCTCTACATGAAATGAATACATATGACAAAAGCCTCTTGAGGCTTTATTCCATATTTTCTCTGTTTTAAAATAGAAAAGCCTCCTTATCACCTAATGATCCACATCCATTCCTTTTATGCCTAAAAGCTCTCCCTAGTTCCTATGTTCTCATTTATTTATTTTGAGAATATCTAATTAAATCACACTTAAAATCCTAAATATTAAATTGACTTGGTACTTAGGAAACTAATTCCAAAAATACATTACCCCCTATGTCTACTATTTACAATGATTTCCCTTGGGTTGAATGCTCCTGCATCAGACTCGCAAGGTAGAAAATATTCATGGTCTCCTGATCATGTGTCTTTTGGTCTTGGTTTTCCTGGATCCCACACTTTGTTCTACAAGTTATCATGTGTTATTGCTTGCTTCCTTTCTCCAGGTTTCCACACTTTATGCTGCATCGCTCTACTGGCTATGCTCTTGCAATCTTTTGTTGTCTTCCTTTTGCTTCTTCTCCTTTGTTTCATTGCTGCTAGTCTCTTCCAGGATTCTTTCATCATCATCCGCCTCATCATTTCAATTTCTTTGTCTAACATATTTTCTCCAGCATCTTCAATAAAACCTGTACTCACAAAACAATTGTTAGAATAAAACCCATAAGGCCTTAGTGCCTCTTCTGCCGCTATCAATGTTGTTTCAGCTGTCATCATAAATGTTGCTCTCCATGTTGCTCTAGCTCTCACTGTGGATGTTGTGGCCTCCCAAACATCTTGTCCCTCTGCAACATTCCTTTGCTCACCATCTGTAATTTCATCAACATGCTGCAAATTAACTCCAGCATAATCTCCATCTTCTCTTTTGACCATATTTAGTAATTGTCTATTATCATCTCGATTGATTTTGGGAATCAAATCAAGTTCTTCAAACATTGTATTTTCATCCTCTATTACTGTAGCAGCTCCAAAATTTTGTACACCAGTCTTCTCTTGGCTATACAGACAAGCCAACTCTTTCTTGTCACCTACGGTAACAAATTTCTGCATATGACACATGACTGTCTCATCCTCTACCAGTAACAGTTCTTCTTCTTCCAATACAATCCCAAATGACGGACTATCTGCTACATCACCTATAAAAACAATTAAATTGTCAGCATCAAAATCACAATCAGTCACCAATTTTTCTCTCTGCAGCTCCAAGTCTTCTTCAGGACTCAGCAAATCTTCACTTGCTTTCTCCTCAGCTTTTCCTGGCAACACTTCAGTATGTTTCTCTAAGTTCTTTCCCAACTCCTTTGTCAGCACATCAGTATGTTGATTTGTATTCACCATGAGACTGTCAGCTAGTCTCGCCTTCTAACCATCTATCTCCAAGATGTCGTTCTGCTCTCGTTCACTGTACTGAACTCTTTCTTCCGCAATCTCCCTGTCGTACTCTAGATTCTCCAACAAGTATTCCAACAATGCAATTTCTCTGTAGCATTGCTGAAGCATATCATCATCACCATTTTCTGCTTCCTCTGTCTTCATTTCCTTCTGATATCTTGCTATCTCAGCATCGATCTGAACAGTCTTCAGATTCAACTCTTCTCTCTCCTAAGGAAACTCTAAAAATTGCTCATCTACTTGTACTATACCTGCAAGCACACACAACTCATTAGTTTAAAAACCACAAGACTTTTTAGTATTGAAAGCTTCCTCCAACATTTTCCTTTGAATATATCTACGTGTGGAATCTTCAAATTCCATCTCTAGCTCAAGAACTCTAAGTCCCTTTTTCAACAAGGAAATCACAATTTGCCTCAACCTCCTCTGCAATTTTTGTCAAATCACTCTCTTTCGCTTCAGTGGAAGGCTCCATTTTCCTTTCTGATTTTCCTGCTCTTGTAGCCATTCTTCTAGTACCTACAACTGTACCTTTATTACTGCGATCTTTCTTTCTCGAACTTCTGTAGTCATCTCATCTCTGTGGCATTTCTCTAAACCTCTTCTTCCTCTAGAAAAACTCCCTTTGCCTCTTGCATCACCTCCTGTGGTTGCATGCTGGGTTGAGCTACTGCTAGCTCCTTCTTTAGGTGTTGTAGATCTTCCACTACCACCTTGACTTCCTTTTCATTTGAAAGTTCCTCTTCCTCTGGCAGACTTCTTCCTCATGAGCTTCTCACTCACCATGAGTTGTACTAGCTTCTGCAACAACAATCTCTCTTGTTGCCACTTACCTCACCATGCTCTCCTCACTCAGTATTTTGGTAAGTACTGGTTCACTGCCTCTGGAACCTTTCGAGCACTCTCTCTGCTCTCTTTAGGCTATCTCTTCAACTCACCTTCTTCTTCAGGACACTGCAATTGTCCTCCTTATTCATCCTTTAGATGAAGGACAAGTTCACTGCCATCATCTTCTCTGCAACCATAAACTTCAATCATAAATTTCAGATCAAAAAATCATCTCACCTTTAAGATCCTGCATGATCTTGTCTTCTTTCCACTTCTGCAATATTCTTCACTGCATTTGTGTAGCTTGCATATTAAATTTAAAAATCATTCATCACACATCAAAGAAACACACTTCAGTTCTCAACTGTGCTCATTCAAAAAAAAAAACTTCTTCAACAAAGCATTCCCGCTCTGATACCACCTGATACAGGCTAAGGCCTACAATACCCAGGATCTTCAAATGCTAATTATAGCTGGCGTTCAATGTTTTTATCAGTCGACTCTTTGCGCTAAAATGATATGCCCTTCATAGTGCTCAAGGAGAATATAATAGAACACTAAAATCAACATAACTAGCTTGAATAAACTTAATAGAGATGGTCTTGATCACAACATACGAAAGCTGTGATAATTTTATTATCTACGAATATATCTGTTGTTAACTGCAGTAGCCAAATGTACCTTGAGCAAATATTTCTATCATCACTCCAGCCTTCCGTACAGGCTCATTCAAACAGCATAATACTTCTTGTATGTGATATCTCTAAATTGACGGCTCCTTTCTAATTGTTTTGCTGGCAGAGATAGTAATGTCGTTCTGTAAAATTGCATTTACATTTGTTTGGTCAACAGTCCCTGACTGAATTGTGTCTGCGATGTACTGGAGGCCCTTCAAACTATTACCATCAGCGAACTGAGGGGCTGGACGTTCTATTCGAGCTCTTGTTGGCATAAATTAAAATCTCTCTGTCCATTCATATGGCAGATCGCCTTTGGTGCGTAGCTCGTATGTTATCACACAAGTAGTGGCGAATCTTCCATACGCCCTCAAATTCTAATTACATCTATGGTAGCTGTAAAACATATAAAAACTCACGCCAGAATCAATTAAATCTAAAATGTTTAGGAAGCGCATCATGTATCTATCGTCTTGTATACTTTCAGCAGACGGCTCTTTTTGATATATACAAAGATCCCACAAAGATCAGGCTCCCATGAAGTTCATATAAGATTAAGCACAAGGATCTTAACATTGTTGATCCAAAGAGCTATCACACCTGGACTAGTACAGTTCTATGAACAGTTGCACATAATTTTGAGGCTACCTCTCTTTAGTTGGACTCCTCCTACAACAGAGTCATACTTAATAACGAGTCATCTTAACAGATATGCCTGCATAGAAGGACTGCAACCATTCACACGACATAAGAGCTCACAGATCCATAAACGTAGAACACTTGACAAAATGATTCTTCATTAAAACAATAGTAATTACAGAGTTGTAGAGGCCTCCCTCTCGTGGCCAGATTTACAATAAATTGACCCTACTTGACATTGAAGCCAGACCTTCGCTTCCATACACGAACACCACAACATTCTTCATCCCCCATGCGAGGTTTGTTGCCTCTTTACTTCTAATTAAGGATAGACCTTCTCGGTCCTTATCCAGTACAAAAAACATGCTTTACATAACAATTTAAAACATAAAAGCTTTAAATATCTACATGCAATTCATATATATGACAAAAGCCTATTGAGGCTTTATTCCATCTTTTCTCTGTTTTAAAATAGAAAAGCCTTGTTATCACTTAATAATCCACATCCATTCCTTTTATGCCTAAAATCTCTCCCTACTTCCTATGTTCTCATTTATTTATTTTGAGAATATCTAATTAAATCACACTGAAAAGCCTAAATATTAAACTAACTTGGAACTTAGGAAACTAATTCCAAAAATACATGACCCCCCATGTCTACTATTTACAATGATTTCCCTTGGGCTGAATGCTCCTGCATCAGACTCCCAAAATAGAAAATATTCATGATCTCCTGATCATGTGTCTTCTGGTCTTGGTTTTCCTGGATCCCACACTTTGTTCTGCAAGTTATCATATGATATTGCTCGTTGCGTTTCTCTAGGTTTCCACACTTTATGGTGCATCACTCTACTGGTTGTTCTCTCGCAATCTTCTATTGTATTCCTTTTGCTGCTTCTCCTTTGTTTCACTGCTACTGGTCTCTTCCGGGATTCTTTCATCATAATCTTCCTCATCATTTCAATTTCTCTGTCTAACAGATTTTCTCCAGCATCTTCAATAAAACCTGTACTCACAAAACAATTGTTAGAATAAAACCCATAAGGCCTTAGTGCCTCTTCTGCTGCTATCAATGTTGTTCCAGTTGTCATCATAAATGTTGCTCTACATGTTGCTCTAGCTGTCAATATGGATGTTGTGGCCTCCCAAACTTCTTGTCCCTCTACAAGATTCCTTTGCTCACCATCTGCAATTTCATCAACATGATGCAAATTAACTCCAGCATAATCTCCATCTTCTCTTTTGACCATCTTCAGTAATTGTCCATTATCATCTCGATTGATTTTGGGAATCAAATCAAGTTCTTCAAACATTGTAGCTTCATCCTTTGTCACTGTAGCAGCTCCAAAATTTTGTACACCAGTCTTCTCTTGGCTATACAGACATGCCAACTCTTTCTTGTCACCTATGGTAACAAATTTTTTCATATGAGACATGACTTTCTCATCCTCTACCTGTAACAATTATTCTTCTTCCAATACAATCTCAAATGATGGACTCTCTGCTACATCACCTATAAACACAATCAAATTGTCAGCATCAAAATCACAATCAGTCACCAATTTTTCTCTCTGCAGCTCCAAGTCTTCTTCAGGACTCAACAAATCTTCACTTGCTTTCTCCTCAGCTTTCGCTGGCAACACTTCAGTATGTTGCTCTAAGTTCCTTCCCAACTCCTTTGTCAGCACATCAGTATGCTGATTTGTATTCACCATGAGACTGTCAGCTAGTCTCGCCTTCTTACTGTCTATCTCCAAGATGTCGTTCTCCTCTCCATCACTGTACTGAACTCTCTCTTCCGCAATCTCCCTGTCGTACTCTGGATTCTCCAACAAGTATTCCAACAATGCAATTTCTCTGTATCATTGCTGAAGCATATCATCATCACCATTTTCTACTTCCTCTCTCTTCATTTCCTTCTGAGATCTTGCTATCTCAGCATCGATATGAACAGTCTTCAGATTCAACTTTTCTCTCTCCTAAACAAACTCTAAAGCTTGCTCATCTCCTTGTACTGTACCTGCAAACACACACAACTCATTAGTTTCAAAACCACAAGACTTTTTGTCTTGACTGCTTCCTCCAACATTTTCCTTTGAATATATCAACGTGTGGAATCTTCAAATTCCATCTCTGGCTCAAAAAATCTAAGTCCCTTTTTCAACAAGGCAATCACAATTTGTCTCAACCTCCTCTGCAATTGTCGCCAAATCACTCTCTTTCCCTTTAGTGGAAAGATCCATTTTCCTTTCCGATTTTCCTGCTCTTGCAGCCATTGTTCTAGTACCTACTACTCTACCTTTATTATTGTGATCTTTCTTTCTTGAAATTCTGCAGTCATCTCATCTCTGTGGCATTTCTCTCAACCTCTTCTTCCTCTAGAAAAACTCCCTCTGCCTCTTGCATCACCTCTTGTGGTTGCCTGTTGGGTTGAGCTACTGCTAGCTCCTTCCTTAGGTGTTTTTGATCTTCCACTACCACCTTGACCTCCTTTTCCTCTGAAAGTCCCTCTCCCTCTGGCAGACTGCTTCCTCATGAGCTTCTCACTCACCATGAGTTGTACTAGCCTCTACAATAGCAATCTCTCTTGCTACCACTTACCTCACCAAGCTCTCCTCACTCAGTCTTTTGGTAAGTACTAGTTCACTGCCTCTGCAACCTTTCGACCGCTCTCTCTGCTCTCTTCAGGCTATCTCTTCAGCTCACCTTCGTCTTCAAGGCACTGAAATTGTCCTCCTTATTCAACCTTTAGGTGAATGCCAGGTTCACTGCCATCATCTTCTCTGCAACGATAAACTTTAATCATAAATTTCAGATCAAAAAATCATCTCACCTTTAAGACCCTGCATGATCTAGTCTTCTTTCCACTTATGTAATCTTCTTCGCTGCATTTGTGTAGCTCAACTGTACTCATTAAAAAAAAACAAACTTCTTCAACAAAGCGTTCCCGCTCTGATACCACCTGATGCAGGTTAAGGCCTACAATACCCAGGATCTTTAAATGCTAATTCTCATTGGCGTTCAAAGTTTTTATCAGTCGACTCTTTGCGCTAAAATGATATGCCCTTCATAGTGCTCAAGCAAAATATAATAGAACATTAAAATAAACCTAACCAGCTTGAATCAACTTAATAGATATGGTCCTGATCACAACATACGAAAGCTGAGATAATTTTCTTATCTACAAATATATCTGTTGTTAACTGCAGTAGTCAAATGTACCTTGAGCAAATATTTCTATCATGAGCCCAGCCTTTCGCACAGGCTCATTCAAACAGCATAATACTTCTTTTATGTGATCTCTCTAAATTAACGGCTCCTCTCTAATTATTTTGCTGGGAGAGATAGTAATGTCGTTCTGTAAAATTGCATTTACATTTGTTTGGTCAATAGTCCCTGACTGAATTGTGTCTGCGACGTACTGGAGGCCCTTCAAACTGTTACCATCATTGAACTGAGGGGTTGGATGTTCTATTCAAGCTCTTGTTGGCATAAATTAAAATCTCTTTGTCGATTCAGATGACATATCGCCTTTGGTGCATAGCTCGTATGTTATCACACAAGTCGTGGTGAATCTTCCATATGCCCTCAAATTCTAATTACATCTCTAGTAGCTGTAAAACATATAAAAATTCACACCAGAATCAATTAAATCTGAAATGTTGAATAAGGGCATCATGTATCTATCGTCCTGTATACTTTCAGCAGACCGATTTTTTTGATATATACATAGATCCCACAAGGATCAGGCTCCTATGACGTTCATATAAGATTCCGCACAAGGATCTCAATGTTGTTGATCCAAAGAGCTATCACACCTGAACTAGTACAGTGCTGCGAACACTTGCACACAGTTTTGAGGCTACCTCTCTTTAGTTCGACTCCTCCAGCAACAGATTCATACTTAATAACGAGTCATCTTAACAGATATGCCTCCATAGAAGGACTTCAACAATTCACACGTCATAAGAGCTCATAGATCCATCAACTTAGAACACTTGACAAAAAGATTCTTCATTAAAACAATAGTAATTACAGAGTTATAGATGCCTCCATCTCGTAGCCAGATTTACAACAAATTGACCCTACTTGACATTGAATCCAGACCTTCGCTTCCACACATGAACACCACAACATTCTTCCTCCCTCATGCGAGCTTTGTTGCCTCTTTATTTCTAATTAAAGATAGACCTTCTCGGTCCTTATCCAGTACAAGAAACATGCTTTACATAACGATTTAAAACATAAAAGCTTTAAAGCTCTACATGCAATGCATACATATGAAAAAAGCCTCTTGAGGTTTTATTCCATCTTTTCTCTGTTTTAAAATAGAAAACCCTCCTTATCACTTAATGATCCATATCCATTCCTTTTATGCCTAAAATCTATCCCTAGTTCCTATGTTCTCATTTATTTATTTTGAGAATATCTAATTAAATCACACTTAAAAGCCTAAATATTAAACTGACTTGGAACTTAGGCAACTAATTCCAAAAATGCATGGCCCCTTATGTCTACTATAAACAATGATTTCCCTTGGGCTGAATGCTCATGCATCAGACTCCAAAGGTAGAAAATATTCATGATTTCCTGATCATGTGTCTTCTGGTCTTGGTTTTCCTGTATCTCGCACTTTGTTCTGCAAGTTATCATGTGCTATTTCTCGTTGCCTTTCTCTAGGTTTCAACACTTTATGTTTCATCGCTCTACTGACTAGGCTTTCACAATCTTCTGTTGTCTTTCGTTTGCTGTTCTCCTTTTGCTTTATCGCTACCAGCCTCTTCCAGGATACTTTCATCATCATCCACCTCATCAATTCAATTTCTTTGTCTAACAGATTTTCTCCAGCATCTTCAATAAGACCTGTACTCACAAATCAATTGTTACAATAAAAAGATAAGGCTTCAGTGCCCCCATAGATCTTGCTGTTGTCAGTATTGTCTCAGCTGCCACCATAATTGTCGCCCCACATGTTTCTCTAGGTGTCACTATGTATGTTGCGGGCTCCCAAACTTCCTGTCACTCTGCAACATTCCTTTGCTCATCATCTGCAATTTCATCAACATGCTGCAAATTAACTCCAGCATCATCTCCATCTTCTCTTTCGACCATATTCAGTAATTTTCCATTATCATTTTGATTGATTCTCGCAATCCAATCAAGTTTTGAAAATATTGTAGCTTCATCTTGTACTACTATAGCAACTCCAAAATTTTGCCCGCCAGTCTTCTCTTGGCTATACAAACAAGTCAACTCTTTCTTCTCACAGACGGTAACAAGCTTCTGCATAGGAGACATGATTGTCTTATCTTCTATCTGCAGCAATTCTTCTTCTTCCAACACAATCTCAAATGATAGACTGTCTTCAACATCACATGTAAACACAATCAAATTGTCAGCATCAAAATCACAAGACCCAATGGTCTCACCTGTTGATTCAATCATCCGCAGCTCCAAATCTTTTTCAGGACTCAGAAAATCTTCACTGGCTTTCTCCTCAGCTTTCCCTGTCACCACTTCAGCATGCTGCTCTGAGTTCCTTCCCAACTCCTTTGTCAGCAAATCAGTATGCTGATTTGCATTTACCATGAGACTATCTGCTAGTCTCGCCCTCTTTCCACCTATCTCCAAGATGTCTTTCTGCTCTCGTTCACTGTACTGAACTCTTTCATCTACTGTAACCTTTCTATCATACTCTGAATTCATCAACAAATATTCTAACAATGCAATTTCTCTGTAGCATTGCTGAAGCATATCGTCATCACCTGCATTCATACATAAACTTTCAGTTTGCACAAAATGTTCAACAGTATCAGTTGTTACTTCCCATATCTACGCTTCAGACTGATTCTCTTCTTCAACATCCACAAGAATTTTCTCTTGTACTGTAACAGCAAAAGCATCACTGCTTTCTTTTTCAGAGTACTTATCATCTTCTACTTCCTCTATCTTCATTTCCTTTTGAGATCTCACTATCTCAACATCGATATGAACAGCCTTCAGATTCAACTCTTCTCTCTCTTGAACAAACTCTAAAGCTTACTCATCTCCTTGTACTGTACCTGCAAACATACACAACTCGTTAGTTTTAAAACCACAAGACTTTTTAGTCTTGACTACTTCCTCCAATACTTCCTTCTGAATAGATCTGCGTGTGGAATTTTCAAATTCCAACTCTGGCTCAAGAACTCTAAGTCCCTTTTTCAACAAGGCAATCAAAATTTGCCTCAACCTCCTTTACAATTGTCGCCAAATAACTCTCTTTCCCTTCAGTGGAAAGATCCATTTTCTATTCTGGTTTTCCTGCTCTTGCAGCCATTCTTCTAGTATCTGCAATTGTACCTTTATTACTGCGATCTCTCTTTCTCGAACTTCTGCAGTCATCTCATCTCTGTGGCATTTCTCTGAACCTCTTCTCTAATCCCCCATGATCATCTTCTCCATGAGTTTCTCACTCACCATGAGTTGTACTAGCCTCTGCAACAGCAATCTCTCTTGCTGCCACTTACCTCACCAAGCTCTCCTCACTCAGTCTTTTGGTAAGTACTTGGTTCACTGCCTCTGGAACCTTGCGAGCACTCTCTCCGCTCTCTTCAGGCTATCTCTTCAACTCACCTTCTTCTTCAGGACACTGCAATTGTCCTCCTTATTCATCCTTTAGCTGAATGCCAGGTTCACTGCCATCATCTTCTCTGCAACCATAAACTTAAATCATAAATTTCAAGTCAAAAAAATCATCTCACCTTTAAGATCCTGCATGATCTTGTCTTCTTTTCACTTCTACAATCTTCTTCACTACATTTTTGTAGCTTGCATATCAAATTTAAAAATATGATCTTCCTTTCAATCATTAATCATGCATTCAAAGAAACACACTTCAGTTCTCATTTGTACTCATTAAAAAAAAAACAAACTTCTTCAACAAAGAATTCCCGCTCTGATACCACCTGATGCAAGCTAAGGCCTACAATACCTAGGATCTTCAAATGCTAATTATCACTAGCGTTCAATGTTTTTATCTGTCGACTCTTTGCGCTAAAATGATATGCCCTTCATAGTGCTCAAGCAGAATATAATATAACATTAAAATCAACCTAACCAACTGGAATCAACTTAATAGAGATGGTCCTGATCACACCATACGAAAGTTGTGATAATTTTCTTATCTGCGAATATATATGTTGTTAACAGCAGTAGCCAAATGTACCTTGAGCAAATATTTCTATCATCAGTCCAGCCTTCCGCACAAGCTCATTCAAACAACATAATACTTCTTGTATGTGATATCTGTAAATTGACAGCTCCTTTATAATTGTTTTGCTAGCAGATATAGTAATGTCGTTGTGTAAAATTGCATTTACATTTGTTTGGTCAACAGTCCCTGACTGAATTGTGTCTGCGATGTACTGGAGGCCCTTCAAACTGTTACCATCATTGAACTGAGGGGCTAGACGTTTTATTCCAGCTCTTGCTGGCATAAATTAAAATATCTCTGTCCATTCAGATGATAGGTAGCCTTTGTTGCGTAGCTCATATGTTATCACAGAAGTCGTGGTGAATCTTCCATACACCCTCAAATTCTAATTACATCTCTCGTAGCTGTAAAACATATAACAATTCACGACAGAATCAATTAAATCTGAAATATTGAAGAAGGGCATCATGTATCTATCGTCCTGTATACTTTCAGCAGACGACTTTTTTTGATATATACAAAGATCCCACAAGGATCAGGCTCCCATGACATTCATATAAGATTCCGCAGAAGGATCTCAACGCTATTGATCCGAAGAGCTATCACACCTGAACTAATATAGTTCTGCGAACACTTGCACACAGTTTTGAGGCTACCTCTCTTTAGTTCGAGTCCTCCTGCAACAAGATCATACTTAATAACAAGTCATCTTAACAGATATGCCTCCATAGAAGGACTGCAACCATTCACACGTCATAAGAGCTCACAGATCCATCAACTTAGAACACTTGACAAAATGATTCTTCATTAAAACAATAGTAATTACAGAGTTATAGAGGCCTCCCTCTCGTGGCCAGATTTACAATAAATTGACCCTACTTGACATTGAAGCCAGACCTTCGCTTCCACACACAAACACCACAACATTCTTCCTCCCTCATGTGAGCTTTGTTGCCTATTTATTTCTAATTAAGGATAGACCTTCTCGGTCCTTATCCAGTACAAAAAACATGCTTTACGTAACATTTAAAACATAAAAGCTTTAAATCTCTAGATGCAATGCATACATATGACAAAAGCCTATTGAGGCTTTATTCCGTCTTTTCTCTATTTTAAAATAGAAAAGCCTCCTTATCACTTAATGATCCACATCCATTCCTTTTATGGCTAAAAGCTCTCCCTAGTTCCGATGTTCTCATTTATTTATTTTAAGAATATCTAATTAAATCACACTTAAAATCCTAAATATTAAACTGACTTGGTACTTAGGAAACTAATTCCAAAAATGCATTACCCCCTATGTCTACTATTTACAATGATTTCCCTTGGGCTGAATGCTCCTGCATCAGACTCCCAAGGTAGAAAATATTCATGGTCTCCTGATCATGTGTCTTTTGGTCTTGGTTTTCCTCGATCCCACACTTTGTTTTGCAAGTTATCATGTGCTATTGCTTGCTGCCTTTCTCCAGGTTTCTACACTTTATGTTGCATCGCTCTACTGGTTGTGCTCTCGCAATCTTCTATTGTCTTCCTTTTGCTGCTTCTCCTTTGTTTCATTGTTGCTGGTCTCTTCCAGGATTCTTTCATCATCATCCGCCTCATCATTTCAATTTCTTTGTCTAACATATTTTCTCCAGCATCTTCAATAAAACCTGTACTCACAAAACAATTGTTAGAATAAAACCCATAAGGCCTTAGTGCCTCTTTGGCTGCTATCAGTGTTGTTTCAGCTGTCATCATAAATGTTGCTCTACATGTTGCTCTAGCTGTCACTGTGGATGTTGTGGCCTCCCAAACATCTTTTCCCTCTGCAACATTCCTTCGCTACCATCTGTAATTTCATCAACATGCTGCAAATTAACTCCAGCATAATCTCCATCTTCTCTTTTGACCATCTTCAGTAATTGTCCATTATCATCTCGATTGATTTTGGGAATCAAATCAAGTTCATAAAAAATTTTAGCTTCATCCTCTGTTACTGTAGTAGCTCCAAAATTTTGTACACCAATATTCTCTTGTCTATACAGAAAAGCCAACACTTTCTTGTCACCTATGGTAACAAATTTCTGCATATGAGACATGATTGTCTCACCATTAACAATTCTTCTTCTTCCAATACAATCTCAAATGACGGACTATCTGCTACATCACCTATAAAACCAATCAATTTGTCCGCATCAAAATCACAATCAATCACCAATTTTTCGCTCTGCAGCTCCAAGTCTTCTTCAGGACTCAGAAAATCTTCACTTGCTTTCTCCTCAGCTTTCCCTTGCAACACTTCAGTATGTTTCTCTAAGTTCCTTCCCAACTCCTTTGTCAGCACATCAGTATGTTGATTTGTATTCACCATGAGACTGTCAGCTAGTCTCGCCTTCTTATCATCTATCTCTAAGATGTCGTTCTGCTCTCGTTCACTGTACTGAACTCTTTCTTCCGCAATCTCCCTGTCGTACTCTGGATTCTCCAACAAGTATTCCAAGAATGCAATTTCCCTGTAGCATTGCTGAAGCATATCATCATCACCATTTTCTGCTTCCTCTCTCTTCATTTCCTTCTGATATCTTGCTATCTCAGCATCGATCTGAACAGTCTTCAGATTCAACTCTTCACTCTCCTAAAAAAACTCTAAAAATTGCTCATCTCCTTGTACTGTACCTGCAAACACACACAACTCATCAGTTTTAAAACCACAAGAATTTTTAGTCTTGAATGCTCCCTCCAACATTTTCCTTTGAATATATCTACGTGTGGAATCTCCAGCATCTTCAATAAGACCTGTACTCACAAAACAATTGTTAGAATAAAAAATATAAGGCTTCAGTGCCCCCATAGGTTTTCCTGCTATTAGTGTTGTCTCAGCTGCCACCATAAATGTCGCCCCACATGTTGCTCTAGCTGTCACTATGGATGTTGCGGTCTCCCAAACTTCATGTCCCTCTGCAACATTCCTTTGCTCATCATCTGCAAATTCATCAACATGCTGCAAATTAACTCCAGCATAATCTCCATCTTCTCTTTCGACCATATTCAGTAATTGTCCATTATCATTTTGATTGATTCTGGCAATCCAATCAAGTTTTGCAAATACTGTAGCTTCATCTTGTACTACTGTATTAGCTCCAAAATTTTGCCCGCCAGTCTTCTCTTGGCTATACAAACAAGTCAACTCTTTCTTGTCACCCACAGTAACAAGCTTCTGCATAGGAGACATGATTGTCTAATCTTCTATCTGCAACAGTTCTTCTTCTCCCAACACAATCTCAAATGATAGACTGTCTTCAACATCACCTGTAAACACAATCAAATTGTCAGCATCAAAATCACAAGACCCAATTGTCTCACCTGTTGATTCAATCATCCGCAACTCCAAATCTCTTTTAGGACTCAGAAAATCTTCACTGTCTTTCTCCTCAGCTTTCCCTGGCACCACTTCAGCATGCTACTCTGAGTTCCTTCCCAACTCCTTTGTCAGCAAATCAGTATGCTGATTTGCATTTACCATGAGACTATCAGCTAGTCTCGCCTTCTTTCCACCTATCTCCAATATGTCTTTCTTCTCTCGTTGACTGTACTGAACTCTTTCATCTATTGTAACCTTTCTATCATACTCTGAATTCATCAACAAATATTCTAACAATGCAATTTCTCTGTAGCATTGCTGAAGCATATCATCATCACTTGCATTCATACATAAACTTTCAGTTTGCACAAAATGTTCAACAGTATCAGTTGTTACTTCCCATATCTACGCTTCAGACTGATTCTCTTCTTCAACATCCACAAGAATTTTCTCTTGTACTGTAACAGCAAAAGCATCACTGCTTTCTTTTTCAGAGTACTTATCATATTCTTCTTCCTCTGTCTTCATTTCCTTCTGATATCTCGCTATCTCAGCATCGATCTGAACAGCCTTCAGATTCAACTCTTCTCTCCCCTGAACAAACTCTAAAGCTTGCTCATCTCCTTGTACTGTACCTGCAAACATACACAACTCATTATTTTTAAAACCACAAGACTTTTTAGTCTTGACTACTTCCTCCAATACTTCCTTCTGAATAGATCTGCGTGTGGAATTTTCAAATTCCAACTCTGGCTCAAGAACTCTAAGTCCCTTTTTCAACAAGGCAATCACAATTTGCCTCAACCTCCTCTGCAATTATCGCCAAATCACTCTCTTTCCCTTCAGTGGAAAGATCCATTTTCTATTCTGGTTTTCCTGCTCTTGCAGCAATTTTTCTAGTATATGCAATTGTACCTTTATTACTACGATCTATCTTTCTCTCTTTCTGCAGTCATCTAATCTCTGTGGCATTTCTCTGAAACTCTTATCTAATCCCCCATGATCATCTTCTCCATGAATTTCTCACTCGCCATGAGTTGTACTAGCCTCTGCAACAACAATCTCTCTTGCTGCCACTTACCTCACCAAGCTCTCCTCACTCAGTCTTTTGGTAAGTACTTGGTTCACTGCCTCTAGAACCTTTCGAGCACTCTCTCTGCTATCTTCTGGCTATCTCTTCAACTCACCTTATTCTTCAGGACACTGCAATTGTCCTCCTTATTCAGCCTTTAACTGAATGCCAAGTTCACTACCATCATCTTCTCTTCAATAATAAACTTAAATCATAAATTTCAAATCAAAAAAATCATCTCACCTTTAAGATCCTGCATGATCTTGTCTTCTTTTCACTTCTGCAATCTTCTTCACTGCATTTTTGTAGCTTGCATATCAAATTTAAAAATCTCATCTTCCTTTCAATCATTAATCATGCATTCAAAGAAACACACTTCGGTTCTCAACTGTACTCCGTAAAAAACAAAACAAACTTCTTCAACAAAGAATTCCCGCTCTGATACCACCTGATGCAGGCTAAGGCCTATAATACCTAGGATCTTCAAATGCTAATTATCATTGGCGTTCAATGTTTTTATCCGTCAACTCTTTGTGCTAAAATGATATGCCCTTCATAGTGCTCAAGAAAAATATAATAGAACATTAAAATCAACCTAACCAGCTTGAATCAACTTAATAGAGACGGTCCTGATCACAAGATACGAAAGCTGTGATAATATTATTATCTAAGAATA
The DNA here is from genome assembly GCA_000404065.3 of Pinus taeda. NCBI lineage: Eukaryota > Viridiplantae > Streptophyta > Pinopsida > Pinales > Pinaceae > Pinus > Pinus taeda. The sequence goes on from APFE030618947.1 coordinate 65,059, forward strand.
TATCCGTTGTTAACTGCAGTAGCCAAATGTACCTTGAGCAAATATTTCTATCATCACTACAGCCTTTCGCACAGGCTCATTCAAACAGCATAATACTTCTTGTATGTGATCTCTCTAAATTGACGGCTCCTTTCTAATTGTTTTGCTGGCAGAGATAGTAATGTCGTTTTGTAAAATTGTATTTATATTTGTTTGGTCAACAGTCCCTGAATGAATTGTGTCTGCGATGTACTGGAGGCCCTTCAAACTGTTACCATCATTGAACTCAGGGGCTAGATGTTCTATTCGAGCTCTTGCTGGCATAAATTAAAATCTCTCTGTCCATTCAGATGACAGATCGCCTTTGGTGCGTAGCTCGTATGTTATCACACAAGTCGTGGCGAATCTTCCATACACCCTCAAATTCTAATTACATCTCTCGTAGCTGTAAAACATATAAAAATTCACTCCATAATCAATTAAATCTGAAATGTTGAAGAAGGGCATCATGTATCTATCGTCCTGTATACTTTCAGTAGATGACTTTTTTTTATATATACAAAGATCCCACAAGGATCAGGCTCCCATGACATTCATATAAGATTCCGCAGAAGGATCTCAATGCTATTGATCCAGAGAGCTATCACACCTGAACTAATACTGTTCTGCGAACACTTGCACACACTTTTGAGGCTACCTCTCTTTAGTTCGACTCCTCCTGCAACAATATCATACTTAATAACAAGTCATCTTAACAGATATGCCTCCATAGAAGGACTGCAACCATTCACACGTCATAAGAGCTCACAGATCCATCAACTTAGAACACTTGACAAAATGATTCTTCATTAAAACAATAGTAATTACAGAGTTATAGAGGCCTCCCTTTCGTGGCCAGATTTACAATAAATTGACCCTACTTGACATTGAAGCTAGACCTTCGCTTCCACACAAAAACACCACAACATTCTTCCACCCTCATGCGAGCTTTTTTGCCTCTTTATTTCTAATTAAGGATAGACCTTCTCGGTCCTTATCCAGTACAAAAAAACATGCTTTACGTAACGATTTAAAACATAAAAGCTTTAAATCTCTACATGCAATGCATACATATGACAAAAGCCTATTGAGGCTTTATTCCGTCTTTTCTCTGTTTTAAAATAGAAAAGCCTCCTTGTCACTTAATGATCCACATCCATTCCTTTTATGCCTAAAAGCTCTCCCTAGTTCCTATGTTCTCATTTATTTATTTTGAGAATATCTAATTAAATCACACTTAAAAGCCTAAATATTAAACTGACTTGGTACTTAGGAAACTAATTCCAAAATTGCATTACCCCCCATGTCTACTATTTACAATTATTTCCCTTGGGCTGAATGCTGCTGCATCAGACTCCCAAGGTAGAAAATATTCATGGTCTCCTGATCATGTGTCTTTTGGACTTGGTTTTCTTGGATCCCACACTTTGTTCTACAAGTTATCATGTGCTATTGCTTGCTGCCTTTCTCCAGGTTTCCACACTTTATGTTGCATCACTCTACTGGTTGTGCTCTCGCAATCTTCTATTGTCTTCCTTTTGCTGCTTCTCCTTTGTTTCATTGTTGCTGGTCTCTTCCAGGATTCTTTCATCATCATCCGCCTCATCATTTCAATTTCTTTGTCTAACATATTTTCTCCAGCATCTTCAATAAAACCTGTACTCACAAAACAATTGTTAGAATAAAACCCATAAGGCCTTAGTGCCTCTTCTGCTGCTATCAATGTTGTTTCAGCTGTCATCATAAATGTTGCTCTACATGTTGCTCTAGCTATCACTGTGGATGTTGTGGCCTCCCAAACATCTTGTCCCTCTGCAACATTCCTTTGCTCACCATCTGTAATTTCATTAACATGTTGCAAATTAACTCCAACATAATCTCCATCTTCTCTTTTGACCATCTTCAGTAATTGTCCATTATCATCTCGATTGATTTTGGGAATCAAATCAAGTTCATCAAAAATTGTAGCTTCATCCTCTGTTATTGTAGCAGCTCCAAAATTTTGTACACCAGTCTTCTCTTGGCTATACAGACAAGCCAACTCTTTCTTGTCACCTATGGTAACAAATTTCTTCATATGAGACATGACTGTCTCATCCTCTACCAGTAACAGTTCTTCTTCTTCCAATACAATCTCAAATGATGGAATATCTGCTACATCACCTATAAAAACAATCAATTTGTCAGCATCAAAATCACAATCAGTCACCAATTTTTCTCTCTGCAGCTCCAAGTCTTCTTCAGGACTCAACAAATCTTCACTTGCTTTCTCCTCAGCTTTCCCTGGCAACACTTCAATATGTTTCTCTAAGTTCCTTCCAAATCCTTTGTCAGCACATCAGTATGCTGATTTGTATTCACCATGAGACTGTCAACTAGTCTCGCCTTCTTACCATCTATCTCCAAGATGTCGTTCTTCTCTCGTTCACTGTACTGAACTCTTTCTTCTGCAATCCCCCTGTTGTACTCTATATTCTTCAACAAGTATTCCAACAATGAAATTCCTCTGTAGCATTGCTGAAGCATATCATCATCACCATTTTATGCTTCCTTTGTCTTCATTTCCTTCTGATATCTTGCTATCTCAACATCGATCTAAACAGTCTTCAGATTCAACTCTTCACTCTCCTAAACAAACTCTAAAAATTGCTCATCTCCTTGTACTGTACCTACAAACACACACAACTCATTAGTTTTAAAACCACAAGACTTTTTAGTCTTCAATGCTTCCTCCAAAATTTTCCTTTGAATATATATACGTGTGGAATCTTCAAATTCCTTCTCTAGCTCAAGAACTCTAAGTCCCTTTTTCAACAAGGCAGTCACAATTTGCCTCAACCTCCTCTACAATTTTTTCCAAATCACTCTCTTTCGCTTCAGTGGAAAGCTCCATTTTCCTTTCTAATTTTCCTGCTCTTGCATCGATTCTTCTAGTACCTGCAACTGTATCTTTATTACTGCGATATTTCTTTCTTGAACTTCTGCAGTCATCTCATCTCTGTCGCATTTCTTTGAACCTCTTCTTCCTCTAGAAAAACTCCCTTTGCCTCTTGCATCACCTCCTGTGGTTGCATGTTGGGTTGAGCTACTGCTAGCTCCTTCTTTAGGTGTTGTAGATCTTCCACTACCACCTTGACTTCCTTTTCATCTGAAAGTTCCTCTCCCTCTGGCAGACTTCTTGCTCATGAGCTTCTCACTCACCATGAGTTGTACTAGCTTCTACAACAGCAATCTCTCTTGCTGCCACTTACCTCACCAAGCTCTCCTCACTCAGTCTTTTGGTTAGTACTGGTTCACTGCCTCTGGAACCTTTTGAGCACTCTCTCTACTCTCTTTAGGCTATCTCTTCAACTCACCTTCGTCTTCAGGACACTGTAATTGTCCTCCTTATTCAAATTTTAGATGAAGGACAGGTTCACTGCCATCATCTTCTCTGCAACCATAAACTTCAATCATAAATTTCAGATCAAAAAATTATCTCACATTTAAGATCCTGCATGATCTTGTCTTCTTTCCACTTTTGCAATCTTCTTCACTACATTTGTGTAGCTTCCATATTAATTTTAAAATCATTCATCACACATCAAAGAAACACACTTCAGTTCTCAACTGTGCTCATTCAAAAAAAACAAACTTCTTCAACAAAGCATTCTCGCTCTGATACCACCTGATGCAGGCTAAGGCCTACAATACCCAGGATCTTCAAATGCTAATTATAGCTGGCGTTCAATGTTTTTATCAGTCAACTATTTGCGCTAAAATGATATGCCCTTCATAGTGCTCAAGGAGAATATAATAAAACATTAAAATCAACCTAACCATCTTGAATAAACTTAATAGAGATGGTCCTGATCACAACATACGAAAGCTGTGATAATTTTATTATCTACGAATATATCTGTTGTTAACTGTAGTAGCCAAATGTACCTTGAGAAAATATTTCTATCATCACTCCAGCCTTCCGCACAGGCTCATTCAAACAGCATAATACTTCTTGTATGTGATCTCTCTAAATTGACGGCTCCTTTCTAATTGTTTTGCTGGCAGAGATAGTAATGTCGTTTTGTAAAATTGCATTTACATTTGTTTGGTCAACAGTCCCTGACTGAATTGTGTCTGTGATGTACTGGAGGCCCTTCAAACTATTACCATCGGCTAACTGAGGGGTTGGACATTCTATTCAAGCTCTTGTTGGCATAAATTAAAATCTCTCTGTCCATTCAGATGGCAGATCGCCTTTGGTGCATAGCTAATACCTTATCACACAAGTCGTGGCGTATCTTCCATACGCCCTCAAATTTTAATTACATCTCTGGTAGCTGTAAAACATATAAAAACTCACGTTAGAATCAATTAAATCTGAAATGTTGAAGAAGGGCATCATGTATCTATCATCCTATATACTTTCAGCAGACGGCTCTTTTTGATATATACAGAGATCCCACAAGGATCAGGCTCGCATGAAATTCATATAAGATTAAGCACAAGGATCTCAACGTTGTTGATCCAAAGAGCTATCACATCTGGACTAGTACAGTTCTGTGGACACTTGCACATAGTTTTGAGGCTACCTCTCTTTAGTTCGACTCCTCCTGCAACAGATTCATACTTAATAACAAGTCATCTTAACAGATATGCCACCATAGAAGGACTTCAACCATTCACACATCATAAGAGCTCAGAGATCCATCAACTTAGAACACTTGACAAAATGATTCTTCATTAAAACAATAGTAATTATAGAGTTATAGAGGCCTCCCTCTCGTGGCCAGATTTACAATAAATTGGCCCTACTTGACATTGAAGCCATACCTTCGCTTCCACACACGAACACCACAACATTCTTCCTCCCCCATGCGAGCTTTGTTGCCTCTTTATTTCTAATTAAGGATAGACCTTCTCGGTCCTTATCCAGTACAAAAAACATGCTTTACATAACGATTTAAAACATAAAAGCTTTAAAGCTCTACATGCAATGCATACTTATGACAAAAGCCTCTTGAGGCTTTATTCCATCTTTTCTCTATTTTAAAATAGAAAAGCCTTGTTATCACTTAATGATCCACATCCATTCCTTTTATGCCTAAAATCTCTCCCTAGTTCCTATGTTCTCATTTATTTATTTTGAGAATATCTAATTAAATCACACTTAAAAGCCTAAATATTAAACTAACTTGGAACTTAGGAAACTAATTCCAAAAATGCATGACCCCCTATGTCTACTATTTACAATGATTTCCCTTGGGCTGAATGCTCCTGCATCAGACTCCCAACGTAGAAATATTCATGATCTCGTGATCATGTGTCTTCTGGTCTTGGTTTTCCTGGATCCCACACTTTGTTCTGCAAGTTATCATGTGCTATTGCTCGTTGCCTTTCTCCAGTTTTCCACACTTTATGTTGCATCGCTCTACTGGCTTTGCTCTCGCAATCTTCGGTTGTCTTCCTTTTGCTGCTTCTCCTCTGTTTCACTGCTACTGGTCTCTTCCGGGATTCTTTCATCACAATCCGCCTAATCATTTCAATTTCTCTATCTAACAAATTTTCTCTAGCATCTTCAATAAAACCTCTACTCACAAAACAATTGTTAGAATAAAACCCATAAGGCCTTAATGCCTCTTCTGCTGCTATCAATGTTGTTTCAGCTGTCATCATAAATATTGCTCTACATGTAGCTATAGCTATCACTATGGATGTTGTGGCCTCCCAAACATCTTGTCCCTCTGCAACATTCCTTTCCTCACCATCTGAAATTTCATCCACATGATGCAAATTAACTCCAGCATAATCTCCATCTTCTCTTTTGACCATCTTCAGTAATTGTCCATTATCATCTCGATTGATTTTGGGAATCAAATCAAGTTCTTCAAACATTGTAGCTTCATCCTTTCTCACTGTAGCAGCTCCAAAATTTTGTGCACCAGTCTTCTCTTGGCTATACAGACAAGCCAACTCTTTCTTGTCACCTATGGTAACAAATTTCTGCATATGAGACATGACTGTCTCATCCTCTACCTGTAACAATTCTTCTTCTTCCAATACAATCTCAAATGATGGACTGTCTGCTACATCACCTATAAACACAATCAAATTGTCAGCATCAAAATCACAATCAGTCACCAATTTTTCTCTCTGCAGCTCCAAGTCTTCTTCAGGACTCAGCAAATCTTCACTTGCTTTCTCCTCAGCTTTCCCTGGCAACACTTCAGTATGTTTCTCTAAGTTCCTTCCCAACTCCTTTGTAAGCACATCAGTATGCTGATTTGTATTCACCATGAGACTGTCAGCTAGTCTCGCCTTCTTACCATCTATCTCCAAGATGTCGTTCTGCTCTCAATCACTGTACTGAACTCTTTCTTCCACAATCTCCCCGTCGTACTCTGGATTCTCCATCAAGTATTCCAACAATGCAATTTCTCTGTAGCATTGCTGAAGCATATCATCATCACCATTTTTTGCTTCCTCTTTCTTGATTTCCTTATGAGATCTTGCTATCTCAGCATCGATCTGAACAGTCTTCAGATTCGACTCTTCTCTCTCCTAAACAAACTCTAAAGCTTGCTCATCTGCTTGTACTGTACCTGCAAACGCACACAACTCATTAGTTTAAAAACCACAAGACATTTTAGTCTTGACTGCTTCCTCCAACATTTTCCTTTGAATATATCTACGTGTGGAATCTTCAAATTCCATCTCTGGCTCAAAAAATCTAAGTCCCTTTTTCAACAAGGCAATCACAATTTGCCTCAACCTCCTCTACAATTGTCGCCAAATCACTCCCTTTCCCTTCAGTGGAAAGATCCATTTTCCTTTCTGATTTTCCTGCTCTTGCAGCCATTGTTCTAGTACCTACAACTCTACCTTTATTACTATGATCTTTCTTTCTCGAACTTCTGCAGTCATCTCATCTCTGTGGCATTTCTCTGAACCTCTTCTTCCTCTAGAAAAAATCCCTCTGCCTCTTGCATCACCTCCTGTGGTTGCCTGCTGGGTTGAGCTACTGCTAGCCCCTTCTTTAGGTGTTGTAGATCTTCCACTACCACCTTGACCTCCTTTTCCTCTGAAAGTCCCTCTCCCTCTGGCAGACTGCTTCCTCATCATTTCTCACTCACCATGAGTTGTACTAGCCTCTGCAATAGCAATCTCTCTTGCTACCACTTACCTCACCAAGCTCTCCTCACTCAGTCTTTTGCTAAGTACTAGTTCACTGCCTCTGTAACCTTTCGACCACTCTCTCTGCTCTCTTCAGGCTATCTCTTCAACTCACCTTCGTCTTCAAGGCACTGAAATTGTCCTCCTTATTCAGCCTTTAGCTGAATTCCAGGTTCATTGCCATCATCTTCTCTGCAACCATAAACTTCAATCATAAATTTCAGATCAAAAAATCATCTCACCTTTAAGATCCTGCATGATCTTATCTTCTTTCCACTTTTTCAATCTTCTTCACTGCATTTGTGTAGATTTCATATTAAATTTAAAAATCATTCATCACACATTCAAAGAAACACACTTTAGTTCTCAACTGTACTCATTCAAAAAAAACAAACTTCTTCAAAAAAGCATTCCCGCTCTGATACCACCTGATGCATGTTAAGGCCTACAATACCTAGGATCTTTAAATTCTAATTATCACTGGCGTTCAATGTTTTTAACAGTCGACTCTTTGCGCTAAAATGATTTGCCCTTCATAGTGCTCAAGAAAAATATAATAGAACATAAAAATCAACCTAACCAGCTTGAATTTACTTAATAGATATGGTCCTGATCACAACATATGAAAGTTGAGATAATTTTCTTATCTACAAATATATTTGTTGTTAACTGCAGTAGCCAAATGTACCTTGAGAAAATATTTCTATCCTGAGCCCAGCCTTCCGCACAGGCTCATTCAAACAGCATAATACTTCTTTTATGTGATCTCTCTAAATTGACGGCTCCTTTCTAATTGTTTTGTTGGCAGAGATAGTAATGTCATTCTGTAAAATTGCATTTACATTTGTTTAGTCAACAGTCCCTGACTGAATTGTGTCTGCGATGTACTGGAGGCCCTTCAAACTGTTACCATCATTGAACTGAGGGGCTTGATGTTCTATTCGAGCTCTTGCTGGGATAAATTAAAATCTCTCTGTCGATTCAAATGACAGATCGCCTTTGGTGCATAGCTCGTATGGTATCACACAAGTCGTGGCGAATCTTCCATACGCCCTCAAATTATAATTACATCTCTAGTAGTTGTAAAACATATAATAATTCATGCCAGAATCAATTAAATCTGAAATGTTGAAGAAGGGCATCATGTATCTATCGTCCTGTATACTTTCAACAGACGAATGTTTTTCATCTATACACAGATCCCACAAGGATCAGGCTCCCATGACATTCATATAAGATTCCGCAGAAGGATCTCAGCGCTGTTGATACAAAGAGCTATCACACCTGAACTAGTACAGTTCTATGAACACTTGCACACAGTTTTGAGGCTACCTCTCTTTAGTTCGACTCCTCCTGCAACAGATTCATACTTAATAACAAGTCATCTTAACAGAGATGCTTCCATAGAAGGACTGCAACAATTCACACATCATAAGAGCTCACAGATCCATCAACTTAGAACACTTGACAAAATGATTCTTTATTAAAACAATAGTAATTACAGAGTTATACAGGCATCCCTCTCGTGACCCGATTTACAATAAATTGACCCTACTTGAAATTTATGCCAGACCTTTGCTTCCACACACGAACACCACAACATTCTTCCTCCCTCATGCGAGCTTTGTTGCCTCTTTATTTCTAAATAAGGATGGACCTTCTCGGTCCTTATCCAGTACAAAAAACATGCTTTACATAATGATATAAAACATAAAAGCTTTAAAGCTCTACATGCAATGCATACATATGACAAAAGCCTCTTGAGGCTTTATTCCATCTTTTCTTTGTTTTAAAATAGGAAATCCTCCTTATCACTTAATGGTCCACATCCATTCCTTTTATGCCTAAAATCTCTCCCTAGTTCCTATGTTCTCATTTATTTATTTTGAGAATATCTAATTAAATCACACTTAAAAGCCTAAATATTAAACTGACTTGGAACTTAGGAAACTAATTCCAAAAATGCATGACCCCCTATGTCTACTATTTACAATGATTTCCCTTGGGCTGAATGCTCCTGCATCAGACTCCCAAGGTAGAAGATATTCATGATCTCCTGATCATGTGTCTTCTGGTCTTGGTTTTCCTGGATCCCACACTTTGTTCTGCAAGTTATCATGTGCTATTGCTCGCTGCCTTTCTCTAGGTTTCCACACTTTTTGTTGCATCGCTCTACTGGTTTTGCTCTTGCAATATTCTCTTGTCTTCCTTTTGCTGCTTCTCCTTTGTTTCACTGCTGCTGGTCTCTTCCGAGATTCTTTCATCATCATCCGCCTCATCATTTCAATTTCTTTGTCTAACAGATTTTCTCCAGCATCTTCAATAAAACCTGTACTCACAAAACAATTGTTAGAATAAAACCCATAAGGCTTTAGTGCCTCTTCTGCGGCTATCAGTGTTGTCTCAGTTGTCATCATAAATATTTCTCTACATGTTGCTCTAGCTGTCACTATGGATGTTGCGGCCTCTCGAACTTCCTATCCCTCTACAACATTCCTTTCCTCATCGTCTGCAATTTCATCAACATGCTGCAAATTAACTCCAACATAATCTCCATCTTCTCTTTTGACCATCTTTAGTAATTGTCCATTATCATCTCGATTGATTTTGGGAATCAAATCAAGTTCTTCAAACATTGTAGCTCATCCTCTGTCACTTTAGCAGATCTAAAATTTTGTACACCAGTCTTCTATTGACTATACAAGCAAGTCAACTCTTTCTTGTCACCCACGGTAACAAGTTTCTTTATAGGAGACATGTATGTCTCATCTTCTATCTTTAATAGTTCTTCTTCTTCCAAGAAAATCTCAAATGATGGACTGTCTTCAACATCACCTATAAACAAAATCAAATTGTCAGCTTCAAAATCACAAGACCCAATGGTCTCACCTGTTGATTCAATCATCCGCAGCTCCAAATCTTTTCCAGGACTCAGAAAATCTTCACTAGCTTTCTCTTCAGCTTTCCCTGGCAACACTTCAGCATGCTGCTCCGAGTTCCTTCCCAACTCCTTTGTCAGCACATCAGTATGCTGATTTGCATTTACCATGAGACTATCAGCTAGTCTCGCCTTCTTTCCACCTATCTCCAAGATGTCTCCCTACTCTTGTTCACTATACTGAACTCTTTCATCTACTGTAACCTTTCTATCATACTCTAAATTCATCAACAATTATTCTAACAATGCAATTTCTCTGTAGCATTGTTGAAGCATATCATCATCACCTGCATTCATACATAAACTTTCAGTTTGCACAAAATGTTCAACAGTATCAGGTGTTACTTCCCATATCTTCGCTTTAGACTGATTCTCTTCTTCAACATCCACAAGAATTTTCTCTTATACTGTAACAACAAAAGCATCACTGCTTTCTTTCTCAGAGTACTTATCATTTTATGCTTCCTAATTAGTGTTTGCCAAAATCAATCAAGATGATTCTGATGCAAGAGCATTCAGCCCAAGGGAAATCATTGTAAATAGTAGACATAGGCGGTCATGCATTTTTGGAATTAGTTTCCTAAGTTCCAAGTTAGTTTAATATTTAGACTTTTAAGTGTGATTTAATTAGATATTCTCAAAATAAATAAATGAGAACATAGGAACTAGGGAGAGCTTTTAGGCATAAAAGAAATGGATGTGGATCATTAAGTGATAAGAGGCTTTTCTATTTTAAAATAGAGAAAAGATGGAATAAAGCCTCAAGAGGCTTTTGTCATATGTATGCATTGCATGTAGAGCTTTAAAGCTTTTATGTTTTAAATCATTATGTAAAGCATGTTTTTTGTACTGGACAAGGACCGAGAAGGTCTATCCTTAATTAGAAATAAAGAGGCAACAAAGCTCGCATGACAGAGGAAGAATGTTGTGGTGTTCGTGTGTGGAAGCGAAGGTCTAGCTTCAATGTCAAGTAGGGTCAATTTATTGTAAATTTGGCCACGAGAGGGAGGCCATTGTAAGTCGGTAATTACTATTGTATTAATGAATATTCATTTTGTCCCAATTGTTCTATGTTGATGGATCTGTGAGCTCTTATAACGTGTGAGTAGTTGCAGCCCCTGTATGTATGCATATCTATTAAGATGACTTGTTATTGAGTATGAATCTGTTGTAGGAGAAGTCAAAACTCAAGAGACGTAGCCTTAGACCTGTGTGCTGGTACGCACAGAACTATATAATCTCAGTATATGAACGTCTTGGGAACCTGATCCTTGTGGGACCTCTGTATATATCAAAAAGTCATCTGCTGAAAGTATACAGGACGATAGATACATGATGCCCTTCTTCAACATTTCAGATTTAATTGATTATGGCATGAATTTTTATATCTTTTACAGCTACCAGAGATGTAATTAGAATTTCCAGCGTCGATATTTGTCGAATTTCCAGTGTCGATATTTGTCGAAGTAGAGTGAGGGACATATTCATTATTCCTAATGTTAATATTAATTATTAGCTACAACCAGTGATGGGAATGGCTCCAACCCAGTGCAAAGATTAATAAAATATGCAACGTAGTGTAGCTTCACGTGAAGGGTAATCGTGACAATATTAAGGTATTGTGAGATTGGTACCAAAGGAGAGTTGGATTACCCATCACGTGAACACGAGAGAACTGTGATCGAACAATATGAAAGGACATGTGATGGGAGAAGCTATGTCATATTCATCACATAAAGGTGGAGGAGGACTCTGATTGGTTATCAATATTTGAACTACGATTGTTCTGAGGGAGAGGAGATTGAACCTGTAACGAATGCCTCACATAGCGATCTCAGAAGAAATGATTTGATATCGAGGAGATATGGATGTAATGCTGAGATGCATGTTTATAAGAATAGTGTATAAAGATCCTGGTTATTGTAGGCCCTCGCTTGCATCAAGTGGTATCAGAGCGGGAATGCTTTGTTGAAGAAGTTTGTTTTTTTAAATAATTACAGTTGAGAACTAAAGTGTGTTTCTTCAAATGTGTGATGAATGATTGAAAGGAAGATCGGATTTTTAAATTTAATTTGCAAGATACACTAATGCAGTAAAGAAGATTGCAGAAGTGGAAAGAAGACAAGATCATGCAAGATCTTAAAGGTGAGAAGATTTTTTTTAAAATTTATGATTGAAGTTTATGGTTGTAGAAAAGATGATGGCAGTGAACCTGGCATTCAGCTGAAGACTGGATAGGGACAACAATCGCAGTGTCCTGAAGAGAAAAGTGAGTTGAAGAGATAGCCTAGAGAGAGCAGAGGAGTGCTCAAGAGGTTCCAGAGGCAGTGAACCAAGTACTTACCAAAAGACTGAGTGAGGAGAGCTTAGTGAGGTAAGTGGAAACAAGAGAGATTGTTGTTGCAGAGGCTAGTACAACTCATGGTGAGTGAGAAACTCATGGAGAAGATGATCATGGAGGATCAGAGAAGAGGTTCAGAGAAATGCCACAGATATGAGATGACTGTAGAAGTTCGAGAAAGAGAGATTGCAGTAATAAAGGTACAATTGCAGGTACTAGAAGAATGGCTACAAGAGCAAGAAAATCAGAATAGAAAATGGCTCTTTCCACTGAAGGGAAAGGGAGTGATTTGGCGATAATTTCAGAGGAGGTTGAGGCAAATTGTGATTGCCTTGTTAAAAGAGGGACTTAGAGTTCTTGAGCCAGAGATGGAATTTGAAGATTCCACACACAGATATATTCAAAGGAAAATGTTGGAGGAAGCAGTCAAGACTAAAAAGTCTTGTGGTTTTAAAACTAATGAGTTGTGTGTGTTTGCGGGTACAGTACAAGGAGATGAGCAAGCTTTAGAGTTTGTTCAGGAGAGAGAAGAGTTGAATCTGAAGACTGTTCAGATCGATGTTGAGATAGCAAGATCTCAAAAGGAAATGAAAACAGAGGAAGCAGAAAATGGTGATGATGATATGCTTCAGGAATGCTACAGAGAATTGCATTGTTGGAATACTTGTTGGAGAATCCAGAGTACGATAGGGAGATTGCGGAAGAAAGAGTTCAGTACAGTGAATGAGAGCAGAACGCCATCTTGGAGATAGATGGTAAGAAGGCGAGACTAGCTCACAGTCTCATGGTGAATACAAATCAGCATATTGATGTGTTGAAAAAGGAGTTGGGAAGGAACTTAGAGCAACATATTGAAGTGTTCCCAGGGAAAGCTGAGGAGAATGCAAGTGAAGATTTGTTGAGCATTGAAGAAGACTTGGAGCTGCAGAGAGAAAAATTGGTGACTGATTGTTATTTTCATGCTGACAATTTGATTGTGTTTACGGGTGATGTAGCAGACAGTCCATCATTTGGGATTGTATTGGAAGAAGAAGAGCTCTTACAGGTAGAGGATGAGACAGTCATGTCTCATATGCAGAAATTTGTTACCATAGGTGACAAGAAAGATTTGGCTTGTCTGTATAGCCAAGAGAAAACTAGTGTACGAAATTTTGGAGCCGCTACAGTGACAGAGGATGAAGCTACAATGTTTGAAGAACTTGATTTGATTCCCAAAATCAATCGAGATGATAATGGGCAATTAGTGAAGATGGTCAAAAGAGAAGATGGAGATTATGTTGGAGTTAATTTGTAGCATGTTGATGAAATTGTAGATCGTGAGCAAAGGAATGTTGCAGAGGGACAAGAAGTTTGGGAGGCCGCAACATCCATAGTGACAGCTAGAGCAACAAGTAGAGCAACATTTATGATGACAGCTAAGAGAAAATTGATAGCAGCAGAAGAGGCACTAAAGCCTTATGGGTTTTATTCTAACAATTGTTTTGTGAGTACAGGTTTTATTGAAGATGCTGGAGAAAATCTGTTAGACAAACAAATTGAAATGATGAGGAGGATGATGATGAAACAATCCTGGAAGAGACCAGCAGCAGTGAAACAAAGGAGAAGCAACAAAAGGAAGACAACAGAAGATTGCGAGAGCACAGCCAGTACAGCGATGCAACATAAAGTGTGGGAGCCTAGAGAAAGGCAGTGAGCAATAGCACATGATAACTTGGAGAACAAAGTATGGGATCTAGGAAAACCAAGACCAGAAGACACATGATCAGGAGATCTTGAATATATTCTACCTTGGGAGTCTGATGCAGGAGCATTCAGCCCAAGCGAAATCATTGTAAATAGTAGACGTAGGGGGTCATGCATTTTTGGAATTAGTTTCCTAAGTTCCAAGTCAGTTTAATATTTAGGCTTTTAAGTGTGATTTAATTAGATATTCTCAAAATAAATAAATGAGAACATAGGAACTACGGAGAGATTTTAGGTATAAAAGGAATGGATGTGGATCATTAAGTGATAAGGAAGCTTTTCTATTTTCAAACAGAGAAAAGATGGAATAAAGCCTCAAGAGGCTTTTGTCATATGTATGCATTGCATGTAGAGATTTAAAGCTTTTATGTTTTAAATCGTTATGTAAAAACCCAGAATCTCCGAGTACTGTGCATATAAAAATGTAATTCTCATTTCATGCCAAGTAAATCCATTCACTGGCAACTTCTACTCATGCGGAAGCTTCCTTTTTTAATGGGAATTTATTAACTATGGTTTCAATCTCTCTCGTGTAAGCTCTATTAGTTAATAATGATCATAGAACCATTAAAATCCGATATGAATGCTTTCATTTAATTTAAGAGGTCTTCGCCCCATCCCATGGAATTCGAACCAGCAGCAAGTACTAGTAGATCTATCATGGAATAATTAGACCAATATCCATTGCAAAATTCTTCCAGGTTCATCAATCAAGCCAATCTAGAAGTATTATTCATCCATAACCGAACAACTAATTGCAGATAGGCTTACGGGAATATAAACTTATAAATATAACATGATAAATAAGTTTGAAAGCTGTTAAAAATATCTGGATAAACTTATAATAGAGTTACACTAAGAACGCCGCAACATATTTCTCTTCTCATAACATAAGTTTTAATACATTCCAATGGTAATTCGATGTTATTGACATCATTGCCAATCAAAATTTAAATTTATAATTACCCTGAATAAGTTACTTAAGTAGAAATTGAGACCTTCTCTTCAGCTGGAATCTCCAATGTAGCTTCCTCGCATTCTTTATCAAGCCTTATTGCATGGTTGCCTCTGTCAGTGAGCTCAGCCTGTACCACCACGTTAGTGAGGAAGCCTGTTGCTTCCCGTGCATCTTGTAGAAGTTTTGGATCTCCGAGGTGGAAGAAACTGCTAAGCTTTCTTCAAACTTGGATCAGATTTCCTTTGGAACTCACCCTTGGTTGTATTACATTTCCTTTCAGATCTGAAAGCCTGTATAAGTTGTGCTCTATCATCAATCAGTTCCAAAACTTCAGAGTGCACAATTAAAAGTTCCAAAGGCTCTCTCCTGTGCCAATATGGTTTGGATCCGCTGTGGTTCACAGTTGTAATGTTTCATGCCTGCTACGGTGGCCACTTGATTGCATGATTTCTCTTAGTACAAACAGAAATACGCGCAGCACTTGTAAAATATGATTAAAATCCAGTGGCACATAATTGAAAGGGAAAAAACTCCAATCTTTAATGTGAGAAACAGTAAAACTCCTCCACGCTATCAATTCACATGACGAAAGACTATGCTAGCATATTATCAGAAAAACATTTAACTAGGAAATGCCGGAGAAATTTTTCGTAAAGATACATTGGCACTCGCTCCTCTCTAATGTGAGCTTTGCTGCCTCTTTATTTATAATTAAGGATAGGCCTTCTCGGTCCTTATCCAATACAAAAACAAAGGAAGAGTATGAGAAAGAGAAAGCTGAGATAGCAGTTCGTCTTGAGCTATTGATGGAGTTGTTACGGGAAAATGTGAAAGACCAGAGACATGGTTTTCTCATGAGGAAGAGAGTGAAATGGCAGAGGCTACAGCAGAAAAGAGATCTACAGATAAACATGCAGTTAACAGAGGAGCTGAGGAAGCTCAAGCAGATGATGGATGTACAGTTGAGACAGGAAGAACTCAGAGCAGCTGAGTTGGAAGAGGAGGTTTCCATTGGTGAAATAAAGGAGAAGATCATTGATGATTTCTTGATTTATTGGGTAAATCCAGATTAGCTGGATAATGTAAAACCGTGTATTTTTGTAGCTGACAATTGTGATGTGATTACAGGTTTTACTAAGGAGGATGTGAAATCTTGTGAAACTGTTATAGTACAAGAGGAAGTTCTTATGGATGCAGAAGAAGTGGATCAGTCTGTAGCACGGATAAGTGAAGCAACAATTGATACTCTTGAACTTTCTGATTTTCAAACTGAAAATTTGTGTGTGAATGCAGGGACTATAAGTGATGATGATATGCTTCAACAATGCCACAGAGAAATTGCATTGTTGGAATACTTGTTGGAAAATCCAGAGTATGACAGGGAGATTGCAGAAGAAAGAGTTCAGTGCAGTGAACAAGAGGAGAAAGACATCATGGAAACAGATGGTATACGAGGAAGACTAGCTGATAGTCTTGATAATTCTTTAGAGAATTATTTGGGTAGAGAGAAACAACATACTGATGTGTTGATTGAGCTGGAGAATTCCGAACAACATACTAAAATGCTGGTAGAGGGAAGTAAGGCACTGATGCCTTATGCTTTTTGTTTTAACAAGTGTTTTGTGAATGCAGGTATTTTTGCAGAACATTTGACTCAGTTGAGTAGTCAAATGAAGGGAGAAAAAGTTTTCTGTTCTAGAAGACAAGAGGGTATGGATGATCAGGTGGTAGTCAGAACAGAAACAAGTATAGAAGCAAGAAGCCAGCAAGTGATGGTAAAAATTGAACAAGTAAGAACTGAGCAAGTCGTCTTAGCTCAGCAGGCAGCAAGAAATCGGCAGCTTGAAGATTTATTGGACAAAGAAATTGAATTAATCAGAAGAATCATGTTGAAAGTATCTCAGAGGAAGACATCAGCAAGGAAGAGAAGTAGCAGGAATAGCAGCAAAATGGAAACAGGGAGAGATTGTGAAAGTGCAGCCAGTGGAGCAAGACAGCATATGATATGGAGACCTAGAGAAAAGCAGCAATCAACAACAGATGATGACTTGTAGAACAAAGTGTGGGATCCTGGAAGACAAGGACAAAGATTTAAAAGGCATGATCAGGAGATCATGATCATTTTCTACCTTGGGAGTCTGATGCAGGAGCATGTGACTCAGACGGAAAAATTCTTCCAACTTATTCCAAAAATAAAAAAAAAAATCTACAGGTAAGGGAGTGGGGTCCTTTAGCTTGCAGTTTCTATGTTCTTTTTAGTTAAAAAATAGGAATAGGGTAGAGAATAAAACATGCTATCTTTTCAAAGATAGATGAGTTGTAAAAAGCTTTAAATTGCTATGTAAAAAGCCTGCTTTTGTAATAGATAAGGTCTGAGAAGACCTATCCATTATTAATATAAAAATAAAGTGGCGCCAAGCACGCATGAGAGAGAGGGGCGTGCCAGAAGAATTATGATTACACTTTTCTCTCGGCATTTTCATGAATCATCGATTTTCTGTTAAACTGGATGCATGCATCCAATAATTTAACTGCATTGTTTATGGAAAGGCTATTATCGCCTTCCATTTCTCTACTAGATGCCTTACTGTGTATGGAGCATTTGGTTTGTTTCTTTTCATTGTGATAACTTGTTGCTGCTGCCTCTTTAATCTTATTTAATTACAGTAAAAGGAAATCATTCCATCACAATCAAGGGGTAGTGCGCGCAGAATAATGCAATTGAGCTGTGGGAGAGTAAACGCAGATGTGGAGCCTAGATACCTATATTATTACACTTGCTTGACATTGAATTTGTTTTTCCAAAATTACAATGCTAGATTAAAAGCCACTGTGCTCCTTTAGAAATATCTACAGCTTGTAGGTTGAAGCTATTATTGGCATAGTTTTTATCCAGATTCATGTAGTTTCCATTGAATCGGACCAACTGGGCCTCTTTTCTCGAATGCAATACCCCTGGAGGAGAAAATCTCACGGTTTAAGAAGGTAGGGTGGCTCTTTTTCAGTACGACTAGCACAAGGAATTCAAACAACAATGGTTGTTGGCAGCGAATGGCTATCTAAAATATCAAAGAGTGCAAATGCCTCTGGGGATTCCTTAGCTAGACTTCAGTTTGGATTGCTCAGTCCTACCTATTTACGACGATTATTTGAACGTATGGGCACAACCTATATTAAATTGGGCCAGTTTGTAGCTTCTACACCAACTCTTTTTCCCAGCAGAGTATGTAGAGGAATTCCAAAACTGTTTTGACAAGACCCCTGCAATGCCATTTTGTGTAAATTGAAGCTATTGTTCGACAGGAGCTCACGCAACCATTGGAAAATATCTATGATTATATTGATTCAGTGCCAATTGCTTCAGCTTCAATCGCGTATGTCCATGGTGCCAGATTAAGAGGGTCTCATGAAGAAGTGGTGATCAAGGTTTTAAAGTCAGGAATTGAGGATTTTCTAATTGCAGACCTGAAATTCCTTTACATTGTTGCGCAGAGTTTGGAATTTCTGAGTCCTCAAGTCAGCTGTACATCGCTAGTAGGTATTGTCAGAGATATAAGGGAATCAATGCTAGAAGAAGTTAATTTTTGAATTTATTAAAGTTAACTAAGTTCGCTTATAAGATGGTTGAAAGATATTAATACATTTTAAATTAAGCATAGTTAATAGCCTTAACTGGAAATTGGGAGGTACTTAAAATTTGATCTTATGAGCTTCCGGAATTAAAAGAGTTGAGACTGTCTGATTTGAGTTTATTGGGATAATAGTTGAGATGCATTCTCATATGCACACATTTTAAAGATCCTGGTTATTGCAAGTGAACAGCATTACAGGGAGGACAAGATACTAGAAGAATGGCTGCAAAAGCAGGAAGATCAAAATAGAGGATGGATCTTTCCACTGAAGGGAAAGAGAGTGATTTGGCGAAAATTGCAAAGGAGGTTGAGGCAAATTGTGATTGCCTTGTTGAAAAAGGGACTTAGAGTTCTTGAGCCAGAGATGGAATTTGAAGATTCCAAACAAAGATATGTTCAAAGGAAAATGTTTGAGGAAGAAGTCAAAACTAAAAAGTCTTGTGGTTTTAAAACAGATGAGTTGTGCGTGTTTGCAGGTACAGTACAAGAAGATGAGCAAGCTTTATAGTTTGTTCAGGAGAGAGGAGAGTTGAATATGAAGGCTGTTCAGATCAATGTTGAGATAATGAGATCTCAGAAGGAAATGAAGACAGAGGAAGCAGAAAATGATAAGTACTCTGAAAAAGAAAGCAGTGATGCTTTTGCTGTTACAATACAAGAGAAAATTCTTGTGGATGTTGAAGAAGAGAATCAGTCTAAAGCGCAGATAAGGGAAGTAACAGCTGATACTATTGAACATTTTGTGCAAACTGAAAGTTTATGTATGAATGCAGGTGATGATGATATGCTTCAGCAATGCTACAGAGAAATTGCATTGTTAGAATATTTGTTGATGAATTCAGAGTATGATAGAAAGGTTGCAGCAGATGAAAGAGTTTAGTACAGTGAACGAGAGCAGAATGACATCTTGGAGACATATGGAAAGAAGGTGAGACTAGCTGATAGTCACATGGTGAATGCAAAGCATCAAAAGGAAGATAGCAGAAGATTGCGAGAGCACAACAAGTAGAGCGATGCAACATAAAGTGTGGAAACCTGGAGAAAGACAGCGAGCAATAGCACATGATAACTTGCAGAACAAAGTGTGGGATCTAGGAAAACCAAGACCAAAAGACACATGATCAGGAGATCATGAATATTTTCTACCTTGGGAGTCTAATGCAGGAGCATTCAGCCCAAGGGAAATCATTGTAAATAGTACACATAGGGGGTCATGCATTTTCGGAATTAGTTTCCTAAGTTCCAAGTCAGTTTAATATTTAGGCTTTTAAGTATGATTTAATTAGATATTCTCAAAATAAATAAATGAGAACATAGGAACTAGGGAGAGCTTTTAGGCATAAAAGGAATGGATGTGGATCATTAAGTGATAAGGAGGCTTTTCTATTTTAAAACAGAGAAAAGATGGAATAAAGCCTCAAGAGGCTTTTGTCATATGTATGCATTGCATGTAGAGCTTTAAAGCTTTTATGTTTTAAATCATTAGGTAAAGCATGGTTTTTGTACTGGATAAGGACTGAGAAGGTCTATCATTAATTAGAAATAAAGAGGCAATAAAGCTCGCATGAGGGAGGAAGAATGTTGTGCTGTTCGTGTGTGGAAGCGAAGGTCTGGCTTCAATGTCATGTAGGGTCAATTTATTGTAAATCTTGCCACGAGAGGGAGGCCTCTATAACTCTGTAATTACTATTGTTTTAATGAAGAATCATTTTGTCAAGTGTTCTAAGTTGATGGATCTGTGAGCTCTTATGAAGTGTGAATGGTTGCATTCCTTCTATGGAGGCATATCTGTTAAGGTGAATCGTTATTAAGTATGAATCTGTTGCAGGAGGAGTCGATCTAAAGAGAGGTAGCCTCAAAACTGTGTGCAAGTGTTCACAAAATTGTACTAGTTCAGGTGTGATAGCTCTTTGGATCAAGGGCATTGAGATCCTTCTGCGGAATCTTATATGAATGTCATGGGAGCCTAATCCTTGTGGGATCTCTGTATATATCAAAAAAAGTCGTCTGCTGAAAGTATACAAGACGATAGATACATGATGGCCTTCTTCAACATTTCAGATTTAATTGATTCTGGCGTGAATTCTTATATGTTTTACAGCTACCAGAGATGTAATTAGAATTTGAGCGCATATGGAAGATTTGCCATGACTTGTGTGATAACATCTGAGCTACGCACCAAAGGCAATCTATCATCTGAATGGACAGAGAGATTTTAATTTATGCCAGCAAGAGCTCGAATAGAACATCCAGCCCCTCAGTTCACTGATGGTAACAATTTGAAGGGCCTCCAGTACATCGCAAACACAATTTAGTCAGGGACTGTTGGCCAAACAAATGTAAATGCAATTTTATAGAACAAGATTACTATCTCTTCCAACAAAACAATTAGAAAGGAGTCGTCAATTTAGAGAGATCACATACAAGAAGTATTATGCCGTTTGAATGAGCCTGTGTGGAAGGCTGGACTGATGATAGAAATATTTGCTCAACGTACCTTTGGCTACTGCCGTTAACATTAGATATATTCGTAGATAAGAAAATTATCACAGCTTTCGTATGTTGTGATCAGGACCATCTCTATTTAGTTGATTCAAGCTAGTTAGGTTGATCTTAATGTTCTATTATATTCTGCTTGAGCACTATGAAGGGCATATCATTTTAGCGCAAAGAGTCGACTGATAAAAACATTGAATGCCAGTGATAATTAGCATTTGAAGATCCTGGGTATTGTAGGCCTTAGCCTTTCAATAAGTACTCTAAAAAGAAAGCAATAATGCTTTTGCTGTTACAGTATAAGGATATGAGCAAGCTTTAGAGTTTGTTCAGGAGAGATAAGAGTTGAATCTGAAGGTTGTTCAAATCGATGCTGAGATAGCAAGATCTCAGAAGGAAATGAAGACAGAGGAAGCAGAAAATGGTGATGATGATATGCTTCAGCAATGCTACAGAGAAATTGCATTGTTGGAATACTTGTTGGAGAATCTAGAGTACGACAGAGAGATTGTGAAGAAAGAGTTCAGTACAATGAACGAGACCAGAACGACATCTTGGAGACAGATGGAAAGAAGGCGAGACTAGCTAATAGTCTCATGGTGAATGCAAATCAGCATACTAATGTGCTAACAAAGGAGTTGGGAAGGAACTCAGAGCAGCATGTTGAAGTGTTGCCAGAGGAAGTTGAGGAGAAAACTAGTGAAGATCTGCTGAGTCCTGAAGAAGACTTGGAGCTGCAGAGAGAAAACTTCGTGACTAATTGTGATTTTGATGCTGATAATTTGATTGTGTTTACAGGTGATGTTGAAGACAGTCCATCATTTGAGATTGTCTTGGAAGAAGAAGAGCTGTTGCAGATAGAAGATGAGATAATCATGTCTCCTATGCAGAAGATACAATCATGTCTCCTATGCAGAAGCTTGTTACCGTGGGTGACAAGAAAGAGTTGACTTGTTTGTGTAGCCAAGAGAAGACTGGTGGGAAAAACTTTGGAGCTACTACAGTAGTAAAAGATGAAGCTACAGTGTTTGCAAAACTTGATTGGATTTCCATAATCAATTAAGATGATAATGGATAATTACTGAAGATGGTCGAAAGAGAAGATGGAGATTATGTTGGAGTTAATTTTCATTATGTTGATGAAATTGCAGATGATGAGCAAATGAATGTTGCAGAGGGACAAGAAGTTTGGGAGACCGCAAAATCCATAGTGACAGCTAGAACAACATATGGGGTGACATTTATGGTGGTCGCTGAGACAACACTGACAGCAGCAAAATGTATGGGGGCACTGAAGCCTTATATTTTTTATTCTAACAATTTTTTTGTGAGTACAGGTCTTATTGAAGATGCTGGAGAAAATCTGTTAGACAAAGAAATTGAACTGATGAGGTGGATGATGATGAAAGTATCCTGGAAGAGGCTAGCAGTGATAAAGCAAAAGGAAAACATCAAAAGAAAGATAGCAGAAGATTGTGAAAGCCTAGTTAGTGGAGCGATGCAGCATAAAGTGTGGAAACATGGAAAAAGGCAGCGAGCAATAACACATGATAACTTGCAGAACAAAGTGTGGGATCCAGGAAAACCAAGACCAAAAGACACATGATCAGGAGATCATGAATATTTTCTACCTTGGGAGTCTGATGTAGGAGCATTCAGCCCAAGGGAAATCATTGTAAATAGTAGACATAGGGGGTCATGCATTTTTTGAATTAGTTTCCTAAGTTCCAAGTGAGTTTAATATTTAGGCTTTTAAGTGTGATTTAATTAGATATTCTCAAAATAAATAAATGAGAACATATGAACTAGGGAGAGCTTTTAGGAATAAAAGGAATGGATGTGGATCATTAAGTGATAAGCAGGATTTTCTATTTTAAAACAGGGAAAAGATGGAATAAAGCCTCAAGAGGCTTTTTGTCATATGTACCATTGCATGTAGAGCTTTAGAGCTTTTATTTGAGTGATTTCAGGATTCTTGTTGAGAAGTTGAAGGAATTGAACTTAGATTAGATCATTCTAAATTTTATAAATTAGCAAGCCTAAAGGGCATTGAAAATCAGAGTGAGAGGGAGAGAAAGTGTGAGAGTGAGTATGAAGAATGAGAGGCCATGAATAGGCCATGATTTCTCTTGTAAATATTTTATGTCTTAATTAATTATTTCAGTAATTTTGTGTGCATATGTATTGTCTGGAATTTTAGAATTATATGTGTGTGATATTTATTAATTTGCAGACCTATGGTTAGATATAATTTACCTGTATCAAGTTTTGGTATCAAAGCCCAAGGTTGTTGGGTTTGTCAAAGAGGTGCGACGAAGTGGTAACTACGTGTTGTAGTGTCACTATGTAATGAGCACTTTATCAGTGGGTATTGATTGTATTTGCAGCGTGGAGCAAGAATTTTCTTCTGTTGTAGCAGGTTTTCCTTCTTACCGTCGCCAAGTATCCAAAGCAATTGCGCTACCAAAAAAGAAGCATGGAAAAAGAACTGTCTATCCGATGCTTAATCTAAGCTTGGAAAGGTGTAATTGGAGCATTAGAATTTTGTGTCATGACTGGAAGTTGTAATTGCATATCTTCCTGTGGAGAATGGATTATGTGTGGCTGACTAAATCGTTGTCAGTTGACTATTAGAGCACTGTTGTTTTGTATACGTGATAATCTTCTAAAGGAGAGGCTAAAATTTCTATGAAAGGAAATTCTGTGAGACCTGGAATGTTGGTTTTGATAAATGAATATGTGAATGCATTAATTGGGGAGTTTTAAGGGCGCACATAAATATTGAGTTAAGAGGTGATAAGATCTGGGTATTCGGGTTTGCTTCTGCGTCATGTTTAAGAGGCGCATTTGACTTTTTAGAAATCCGATTTTAAAAGGTGCATGTGTAAGATTTGAGTTTGTAATTGAATGAATTGACTTCGTAATCGAATGAGTTTGGAGTTATACTTTTGCACAAAGTTTTATGATGAAGATTTGAGTTTGGACTTCATAGAAGAACCTTGTATGAAGTTTCAAAGCCAATAGAGAAATTGTGAAGACATGTATTTATGAATATGGGTTTTGAGAAGACATTGCATTGCATTGGTAAAGTGTGAATTTGATAGCAATTAAGGTTTTTTATTTGGGAAAAACTGACATGCATTCTTATATGAAAGGAATTATTGAAGATCCTGGTTATTACAGTCCTACCCTGCATCAGGTGGTATCTTTTCACAAATTGATAAGTTGTAAAAATCCTTAAATTGTTATGCAAAAATCCTGCTTTTGTATAGGTGAGTTCTGAGAAGACCTATCCATTAATAATATGAAAATAAAGTGCCAGCAAAGCTCTCATTAGAGAGACAGAGAGGGAGAAAGTGAGGGATTGAGATTAGGCTTGAACAGCAAGGCTGTAAGCCTCCAGCACGTTATAATGGCCGCGACTGTTGAATATCTAGCCACGAAGAAAGTTTGTAAGTGTTTTGTGTGTCAATACAACTTTTGATTTTTTTCAGTATGTCCAGTATTGAATTTGCATGAGATTGGATTGATGCGTTCAATGAATAAAAAAAAAATAGGTTGTAATGAATTGTATGTATTTGTGGAATAGAGATTCGATTTGATATCTCACTCTCAAGTTTTATATTACAAATCAATTCAGAAAGTGATGAAGGTCGAATGCATTATTAGAAATCTGACTAATGTTATTGGCTGCGATTGTGATACGAGTGATGGAATTAAAAATAATTGTTCATGGAAATGTCCAGCATGAAATTAAAACTGCATTATCTGTGCGAAGAATTGTATTGAAAGCGTTGTTCTATGACAATTAGTGGACCCATATTATAATTGCTATCTGCAGAAATCGATTAAATATGTTGGGTAATTTGATGGAGTTTGTTGAAAGCACTGAAAAGGTGCAGAGTTGTGTTTCAAACTCTGTTTGAAATCCAATTAAAGACAGTTGTAAATTGTTGTGAAATAGTCTGAATAGCATTGCAAATTGGCAAAGTAAGTTGCGCAGAACAAGTGTTGAAATTGTGGATTGTTCTAGCTATTCGACTATATGGATTGATATTCTTTGGGCACTCTGTTTTGAACTCTAATCTCGCATTAATTGATTGTTACAGAAAATGATTGCTTGCAGAAGCTATAATAAAGTTTAATTATCCAGTCCATGTGGGAAAATGGGGATGATAAGTCTTCAATTATGGAGTTGATTGAATGTACAAAGTATTGCGTAGGTAAATCGAATATGTTGCTGAAAGTCCATTGATGTGTTAACTGTGTTAATGCTAAGTTGGAAGTCCAGAAAGGGGATTGTATGATCTCATGAAGGCGTAGAGAAAGAAATTCATTCGGTCTTAATGTGCGAGGTGAATTTAAAGGCTATTGTAAGTGTGGAACTGATGTTGGATTGAGTAAGTTAAGAATGCATTGAAGATTGATACTTAATTCCAAGAAGAGCTTAAATTATATAGTTTAAGGTATTGAAAGATAAGCTTTTGAAGAATAAATTGAGATTGCCTCAACTCATGGAGATTCATTGAGAAATTAAGATGATGCATTTGTATATGTACAGAGTTTAAAATTCCTGGGTACTGCAAGCTCTAGGTTTGCATCAGGTGGTATCAGAGCAGGAATAGCTCTGTTTGAATATTCAAGTTTTTAAGTTAAGCTAATTACATGTGATGAATGAATGTTATATTTTTGGAATTGATGAATATTGCAGCATAGAGATGCAGTGAAGTTGAGGAAGTGAAACAAGATCAACAAGATCTTGAAAGGTGAGCTGACAGGTATTATTTATCTCTGGTTTAAAGGTTATGCTTGGATAATTTGATTTACAAGCATAGTGAATAAATCTCAGCGGGAAGAAGTAGATCACATCTAGAGTGCAGTGGTAAAGGAATCTAGCAAGGGATTCTAAGTGAATGGGGCAGAACCTAAAGATTCAACAGAGGTTGAATAAAGATGCAGATGAGAGAAGCCTAAAGGAGTAGTGGAGAAATGCTCAAAGGGTTCGAGCAGAGGACCAGTGATTAACAAAAGACTAGATCTGGAGGGAAGGATTCGTGAGGTAAGTGGCAGCAAGAGAGTTTGTTGTTGTAGAGGCTTGATGCAACTCATGGGTGAGAAACTCATGGCGAAGAAGTTGACTACTGAAAGTCATAAAGGAGAGAGCAGAGGTTCAGAAAGAGGCCACATAAGAAAGAAGGAGAAATATGCCAAGGCGAATGGCATAAGACAGCAATTGACTCAGGAATAGTATGAGAAAGAGAAAGCTGAGATAGTAATTCATCTTGAGCTATTAATGGAGTTGTTACGGGAAAATGTGAAAGACCAGAGACATGGTTTGCTGATGAGGAAGAGAGTGAAGTTGTAGAGGCTATAGTAGAAAAGAGATTTACAGATAAACATGCAGTTAACAGAGGAGCTAAGGAAGCTTGAGTAGATGATGGATGTACAATTGAGACGGGAAGAACTCAGAGCAGCTGATTTGGAAGAGGAAGTTTCCATCGGTGAAGCAGTGGAGAAGATCATTGATGATTTCTTGAGTTATTGGGTAAATCCAGATCAATTGGATAATGTGAATTCTTTTTTTTGTATAGCTGACAATTGTGATGTGATTACAGGTGTTGAGAAGGATGTGCAATCTTGTGAAGTTGTCACAAACATGGAAAAGAATCTTTCAAGAGATAAGTACTTTGAAGAAGAAAGCGGAAATGCTTTTGTTGTTACAACATAGGAGGTTCTTATGAATGAAGAAAAGAATTAGCTTGAGGAGCTGGTATATGAACCAGCAGTTGAAACTGTTGAAACTTGTAGTTTTAAAACTAACAAGTTCTGTATGAATGCAAGGATGATACATGATGATGATCAATTTGTTATAAATGATGATAATGGAAATTTGTTTTTATTAAGTGATGGACAAATAACTGAGTTTATTACAGGAGTTGAGAATCAGAATTGTGTTCTGATAGCAGATGATGAGATGGTAGCAACAGGATGCTTGACTTGTGAAAGTATTGAAGATTGCACAAAAAGTTTCTGAAAGGAGATGACAGGTTTATGGCATGAGTTAGGTGTTCTAGACAAGAGACTAGAAGTACAGAAGATAAGTATTCAGAATATAAAGTCAGACATGAATGAAAATAAAGAGGTTCATTTTTATGAACCAGAATACAGAGGCATTCTCGGAGAAGATGATGTTGAGGATAGACTGAGTGATAATCTCAAGAATGATTGGGATCAGTATACTAAAATACTGGCAGAAGGAAGTAAGGCACTGATGCCTTATGATTTTTGTTCTAACAAGTGTTTTGTGAATGCAGGTATTGTTGCAGAATATTTGACTAAGTTGAGTAGTCAAATGAAGGGAGAAGGAGTTTTCTGTTCCAGAAGACAAGAGCGTATGAATGATCAGGTGGCAGTCAGAACAGAAACAAGCATAGAAGCAAGAATTCACCGAGTGACAATACAAACTGAGCAAGCCGTTTTAGCTCAGCAGGCAGCAAGAAATTAGTAGCTTGAAGATTTATTAGACAAGGAAATTGAATTAATCAGATGAATCATGTTGAAAGTGTCTCAGACGAAGACCTCAACAAGGAAGAGAAGCAACAGAAGAAGCAACAAAATGAAAACGGGGACAGATTGTGAGAGTGCAGCTAGTGGAGGAAGATAGCATAACATATGGAGACCTGGAGAAAAGCAGCAAGCAACAACAGATCATGACTTGTAGAACAAAGTGTGGGATCCTGGAAGACAAGGACAAATATTTAAAATGCATGATCAGGAGATCATGATCATTTTCAAACATGGGGGTCTGATGTAGGAGCATGGGACTCAGATGGAAAACGTCTTCCAACTTATTCCAAAAATAAAATAAAATAAAATCTAAATGCAAGGGAGTGGGGTCCTTTAGCCTGCAGTTTCTTTGTTTTTTTTTTTTTTTTAAATTAGGAACATGATAGAGAATAAAACATGCTATCTTTTTCAGTTTAAAATAGCATAAAAGTAGAGAATAAAACATGTTATCTTTTCACAGATAGATAAGTTGTAAAAAGCCTTAAATTGCTATGTAAAAATCCTGCTTTTGTATAGGTAAGGTCTGAGAAGACCTATCCATTATTAATATAAAAATAAAGTGGCAGCAAAGCTCTCATTAGAGAGACAGAGAGGGAGAAAGTGAGGGATTGAGAGTAGGCTTGAACAGCAAGGCTGTAAGCCTTCAGCCAGTTATAATGGCCACGACTGTTGAATATCTGGCCACGAAGAAAGTTTGTAAGTGTTTTGTGTGTCAATACAACTTTTGATTTTTTTCAGTATGTCCAGTATTGAATTTGCGTGAGATTGGATTGATGCATTCAATGAATAAAACAAAATTAGGTTGTAATGAATTGTATGTATATGTGGAATAGAGATTCTCTCACTCTCAAGTTTTATATTACAAATTCAATTCAGAAAGTGATGAAGGTCGAATGCATTATTAGAAATCTGACTAATGTTATTGACTGCAATGGTGATACGAGTGATGGAATTAAAAATAATTGTTCATGGAAATGTCCAGCATGAAATTAAAATTGCATTATCTGTGTGAAGAATTCTATTGAAAGCATTGTTCTATGTCAATTAGTGGACCCATATTATAATTGCTATCTGCAGAAATCGATTAAATATGTTGGGTAATTCGATGGAGTTTGTTGGAAGCGCTGAAAAGGTGCAGAGTTGTGTTTCAAACTCTGTTTGAAATCCAATTAAAGATAGTTGTAAATTGTTGTGAAATAGTCTGAATAGCATTGCAAATTATCAAATTAAGTTGCGTAGAACAAGTGTTGAAATTGTGCATTGTTCTGGCTATTTGACTATATGGATAGATATTATGTGGGCACTCCGTTTTGAACTCTAATCCCACATGAATTGATTGTTAAAGAAAATGATTTCTTACATAAGCTATAATAAAGTTTAATTATCTAGTCCATGTGGGAAAGCGGGAGCGATAAGTCTTCAATTATGGAGTTGATTGAATGTACAAAGTATTGCGGAGGTAAATTGAATATGTTGCTGAAAGTCGATTTGATGTGTTAACTATGTTAATGCTGAGTTGGAAGTCCAGAAAAGGGACTGTGTGATCTCATGAAGGCGTAGAGAAAGAAATTCGTTTGGTCTGAATGTGCGAGGTGAATTTAAATGCTATTTTAAGTGTGGAACTGATGTTGGATTGAGTGAGTTAAGAATGCATTAAAGATTGAAACTTAATTCCAAGAAGTGTTTAAATTATAAAGTTTAAGGTATTGAAAGATAAGCTTTTGAAGAATAAATTGAGATTGCCTCAGCTCATGGAGATTCATTGAGAAATTAAGATGACGCATTTGTATATGTACAGAGTTTAAAGTTCCAGGGTACTGCAAGCTCTAGGTTTGCATCAGGTGGTATCAGAGCAGGAATAGTTATGTTTGAAGATTCAAGTTTTTAAGTTAAGCTAATTGCATGTGATAAATGAATGTTAGATTTTTGGAACTGATGAATATTGCAGCATAGAGATGCAGTGCAGTTGAGGAAGTGAAACAAGATCAACAGGATCTTGAAAGGTGAGGTGACAGGTATTATTTATCTATGGTTTAAAGGTTATGCTGGATAATTTGATTTTTAGGCATAGTGAAGAAATCTCAGCAGGAAGAAGTAGATCCCAGCTATAGCACAGTGATAAAGGAATCCAGAAAGGGATTCTAAGTGAATGTGGCAGAACCTAAAGATTCAACAGAGGTTGAATAAAGTTGCAGATGAGAGAAGCCTGAAGGAGTAGTGGGGAAATGCTCAAAGGGTTCTAGCAGAGGACCAGTGATTACCAAAAGACCAGATCCGGAGGGAAGGATTGGTGAGGTAACTGGTAGCAAGAGAGTTTGCTGTTGTAGAGGTTTGATGCAACTCATGGGTGAGAAACTCACGACGAGGAAGATGAACACTGAAAGTCATAAAGGAGAGACCAGAGTTTCAAAAAGATGCCACAGAAGAAAGAAGGAGAAATATGCCAAGGTGAATGGCGTAAGACAGCAGTTGACTCAGGAAGAGTATGAGAAAGAGAAAGCTGAGATAGCAGTTCATCTTGAGCTATTGATGGAGTTGTTACGGGAAAATGTGAAAGACTAGAGACATGGTTCGCTGATGAGGAAGAGAGTGAAGTGGCAGAGGCTACAACAAAAAAGCGATTTATAGATAAACATGTAGTTAATAGAGCTGAGGAAGCTTGAGCAGATGATGGATGTACAGTTGAGATGAGATGAACTTAGAGCAGCTGAGTTGGGAGAGGATGTTTCCATTGGTGAAGCAAAGTAGAAGATCATTGATAATTTCTTGAGTTATTGGGTAGATCTAGATCAGTTGGATAATGTGAACTCTTGTGTTTGTATAGCTGACAATTGTGATGTGATTACAGGTGTTGAGAAGGATGTGCAATCTTGTGAAGCTGTCACAAACATGGAAAAGAATATTTCAAGAGATAAGTACTTTGAAGAAGAAAGCGACAATGCTTTTGTTGTTACAGCACATGAGGTTCTTGTGAATGAAGAAAAGGATCAGCTTGAGGAGCTGGTATATGAACCAACAGTTGAAACTGTTGAAACTTGTAGTGTTAAAACTAACAAGTTCTGTATGAATGCAAGGATGATACATGATGATGATCAATTTGTTATAAATGATGATAATGAAAAATTGTTTTTATTAAGTGATGGACAGATAACTGAGTTTATTACAGGAGTTGAGAATCAGAATTGTGTTCTGATAGCAGATGATGAGATGGTAACAACAGGAAGCTTGACTTGTGAAAGTATTGAAGATTGCACAGAAAGTTTCTCAAAGGAGATGACAAGTTTATGGCATGAGTTAGGTGTTCTAGACAAGAGACTAGAAGTACAGAAGATAAGTATTCAGAATATAAAGTCAGAGATGAATGAAAATAAAGAGGTTCATTTTTATGAACCAGAATACAAAGGCATTCTCGGAGAAGATGATGTTGAGGATAGACTGAGTGATAATCTCAAGAATGATTGGGATCAGTATACTGAAATACTGGCAAAGGGAAGTAAGGCACTAATGCCTTATGATTTTTGTTCTAACAGGTGTTTTGTGAATGCAGGTATTGTTGCAGAATATTTGACTCAGTTGAGCAGTCAAATGAAGGGAGAAGGAGTTTTCTGTTCCAGAAGACAAGAGGGTATGAATGATCAAGTGGCAGTCATAACAGAAACAAGCATAGAAGCAAGAATTCAACGAGTGACAATACAAACTGAGCAAGCCGTCGTAGCTCAGCAGGCAGCAAGAAATTAGCAGCTTGAAGATTTATTAGACAAGGAAATTGAATTAATCAGATGAATCATGTTGAAAGTGTCTCAGAGGAAGACCTCAGCAAGGAAGAGAAGCAACAGAAGAAGCAACAAAATGAAAACGGGGACAGATTGTGAGAGTGCAGCTAGTGGAGGAAGATAGCATAACATATGGAGACCTGGAGAAAAGCAGCAAGCAACAGCAGATCATGACTTGTAGAACAAAGTGTGGGATCCTGGAAGACAAGGACAAATATTTAAAATGCATGATCAGGAGATCATGATCATTTTCAAACATGGGAGTCTGATGTAGGAGCATGGGACTCAGATGGAAAACGTCTTCCAACTTATTCCAAAAATAAAATAAAATAAAATCTAAAGGCAAGGGAGTGGGGTCCTTTAGCCTGCAGTTTCTTTGTTTTTTTTTTTTAAATTAGGAACATGATAGAGAATAAAACATGCTATCTTTTTTAGTTAAAAATAGCATAAAAGTAGAGAATAAAACATGTTATCTTTTCACAGATAGATAAGTTGTAAAAAGCCTTAAATTGCTATGTAAAAATCCTGCTTTTGTATAGGTAAGGTCTGAGAAGACCTATCCATTATTAATATAAAAATAAAGTGGCAGCAAAGCTCTCATTAGAGAGACAGAGAGGGAGAAAGTGAGGGATTGAGAGTAGGCTTGAACAGCAAGGCTGTAAGCCTTTAGCCAGTTATAATGGCCACGACTGTTGAATATCTGGCCACGAAGAAAGTTTGTAAGTGTTTTGTGTGTCAATACAACTTTTGATTTTTTTCAGTATGTCCAGTATTGAATTTGCGTGAGATTGGATTGATGCATTCAATGAATAAAACAAAATTAGGTTGTAATGAATTGTATGTATATGTGGAATAGAGATTCTCTCACTCTCAAGTTTTATATTACAAATTCAATTCAGAAAGTGATGAAGGTCGAATGCATTATTAGAAATCTGACTAATGTTATTGACTGCAATGGTGATACGAGTGATGGAATTAAAAATAATTGTTCATGGACATGTCCAGCATGAAATTAAAACTGCATTATCTGTGTGAAGAATTCTATTGAAAGCATTGTTCTATGTCAATTAGTGGACCCATATTATAATTGCTATCTGCAGAAATCGATTAAATATGTTGGGTAATTCGATGGAGTTTGTTGGAAGCGCTGAAAAGGTGCAGAGTTGTGTTTCAAACACTGTTTGAAATCCAATTAAAGATAGTTGTAAATTGTTGTGAAATAGTCTGAATAGCATTGCAAATTATCAAATTAAGTTGCGTAGAACAAGTGTTGAAATTGTGGATTGTTCTGGCTATTTGACTATATGGATAGATATTATGTGGGCACTCCGTTTTGAACTCTAATCCCACATGAATTGATTGTTAAAGAAAATGATTGCTTGCATAAGCTATAATAAAGTTTAATTATCTAGTCCATGTGGGAAAGCGGGTGCAATAAGTCTTCAATTATGGAGTTGATTGAATGTACAAAGTATTGCGGAGGTAAATTGAATATGTTGTTGAAAGTCGATTGATGTGTTAACTGTGTTAATGCTAAGTTGGAAGTCCAGAAAAGGGACTGTATGATCTCATGAAGGCGTAGAGAAAGAAATTCGTTTTGTCTGAATGTGCGAGGTGAATTTAAATGCTATTTTAAGTGTGGAACTGATGTTGGATTGAGTGAGTTAAGAATGCATTAAAGATTGAAACTTAATTCCAAGAAGTGTTTAAATTATAAAGTTTAAGGTATTGAAAGATAAGCTTTTGAAGAATAAATTGAGATTGCCTCAGCTCATGGAGATTCATTGAGAAATTAAGATGACGCATTTGTATATGTACAGAGTTTAAATTTCCAGGGCACTGCAAGCTCTAGGTTTGCATCAGGTGGTATCAGAGCAGGAATAGTTCTGTTTGAAGATTCAAGTTTTTAAGTTAAGCTAATTGCATGTGATAAATGAATGTTAGATTTTTGGAACTGATGAATATTGCAGCATAGAGATGCAGTGCAGTTGAGGAAGTGAAACAAGATCAACAGGATCTTGAAAGGTGAGGTGACAGGTATTATTTATCTATGGTTTAAAGGTTATGCCTGGATAATTTGATTTTTAGGCATAGTGAAGAAATCTCAGCAGGAAGAAGTAGATCCCAGCTATAGCACAGTGATAAAGGAATCCAGCAAGGGATTCTAAGTGAATGTGGCAGAACCTAAAGATTCAATAGAGGTTGAATAAAGTTGCAGATGAGAGAAGCCTGAAGGAGTAGTGGGGAAATGCTCAAAGGGTTCTAGCAGAGGACCAATGATTACCAAAAGACCAGATCCGGAGGGAAGGATTGGTGAGGTAACTGGTAGCAAGAGAGTTTGCTGTTGTAGAGGCTTGATGCAACTCATGGGTGAGAAACTCACGACGAGGAATATGAACACTGAAAGTCATAAAGGAGAGACCAGAGTTTCAAAAAGATGCCACAGAAGAAAGAAGGAGAAATATGCCAAGGTGAATGGCGTAAGACAGCAGTTGACTCAGGAAGAGTATGAGAAAGAGAAAGCTGAGATAGCAATTCATCTTGAGCTATTGATGGAGTTGTTATGGGAAAATGTG
Source organism: Pinus taeda (assembly GCA_000404065.3). Taxonomy (NCBI): domain Eukaryota; kingdom Viridiplantae; phylum Streptophyta; class Pinopsida; order Pinales; family Pinaceae; genus Pinus; species Pinus taeda. Next base: position 99,253 of record APFE030618947.1, read on the forward strand.
AAAGACTAGAGACATGGTTCGCTGATGAGGAAGAGAGTGAAGTGGCAGAGGCTACAACAAAAAAGCGATTTATAGATAAACATGTAGTTAATAGAGGAGCTGAGGAAGCTTGAGCAGATGATGGATGTACAGTTGAGACGAGATGAACTTAGAGCAACTGAGTTGGGAGAGGATTTTTCCATTGGTGAAGCAAAGTAGAAGATCATTGATAATTTCTTGAGTTATTGGGTAGATCCAGATCAGTTGGATAATGTGAACTCTTGTGTTTGTATAGCTGACAATTGTGATGTGATTACAGGTGTTGAGAAGGATGTGCAATCTTGTGAAGCTGTCACAAACATAGAAAAGAATATTTCAAGAGATAAGTACTTTGAAGAAGAAAGCGGCAATGCTTTTGCTGTTACAGCACATGAGGTTCTTGTGAATGAAGAAAAGGATCAGCTTGAGGAGCTGGTATATGAACCAACAGTTGAAACTGTTGAAACTTGTAGTGTTAAAACTAACAAGTTCTGTATGAATGCAAGGATGATACATGATGATGATCAATTTGTTATAAATGATGATAATGAAAAATTGTTTTTATTAAGTGATGGACAGATAACTGAGTTTATTACAGGAGTTGAGAATCAGAATTGTGTTCTGATAGCAGATGATGAGATGGTAACAACAGGAAGCTTGACTTGTGAAAGTATTGAAGATTGCACAGAAAGTTTCTCAAAGGAGATGACAGGTTTATGGCATGAGTTAGGTGTTCTAGACAAGAGACTAGAAGTACAGAAGATAAGTATTCAGAATATAAAGTCAGAGATGAATGAAAATAAAGAGGTTCATTTTTATGAACCAGAATACAAAGGCATTCTCGGAGAAGATGATGTTGAGGATAGACTGAGTGATAATCTCAAGAATGATTGGGATCAGTATACTGAAATACTGGCAGAGGGAAGTAAGGCACTGATGCCTTATGATTTTTGTTCTAACAAGTGTTTTGTGAATGTAGGTATTGTTGCAGAATATTTGACTCAGTTGAGTAGTCAAATGAAGGGAGAAGGAGTTTTCTGTTCCAGAAGACAAGAGGGTATGAATGATTAGGTGGCAGTCAGAACAGAAAAAAGCATAGAAGCAAGAATTCAGCGAGTGACAATACAAACTGAGCAAGCTGTCGTAGCTCAGCAGGCAGCAAGAAATTAGCAGCTTGAAGATTTATTAGACAAGGAAATTGAATTAATCAGATGAATCATGTTGAAAGTTTCTCAGAGGAAGACCTCAGCAAGGAAGAGAAGCAACAGAAGAAGCAACAAAATGAAAACGGGGACAGATTGTGAGAGTGCAGCTAGTGGAGGAAGATAGCATAACATATGGAGACCTGGAGAAAAGCAGCAAGCAACAGCAGATCATGACTTGTAGAACAAAGTGTGGGATCCTGGAAGACAAGGACAAATATTTAAAATGCATGATCAGGAGATCATGATCATTTTCAAACATGGGAGTCCTATGTAGGAGCATGGGACTCAGATGGAAAACGTCTTCCAACTTATTCCAAAAATAAAATAAAATAAAATCTAAAGGAAAGGGAGTGGGGTCCTTTAGCCTGCAGTTTCTTTGTTTTTTTTTTTTTTTAAATTAGGAACATGATAGAGAATAAAGCATGCTATCTTTTTCAGTTAAAAATAGCATAAAAGTAGAGAATAAAACATGCTATATTTTCATAGATAGATAAGTTGTAAAAAGCCTTAAATTGCTATGTAAAAATCCTGCTTTTGTATAGGTAAGGTCTGAGAAGACCTATCCATTATTAATATAAAAATAAAGTGGCAGCAAAGCTCTCATTAGAGAGACAGAGAGGGAGAAAGTGAGGGATTGAGAGTAGGCTTGAACAGCAAGGTTGTAAGCCTTCAGCCAGTTATAATGGCCACGACTGTTGAATATCTGGCCATGAAGAAAGTTTGTAAGTGTTTTGTGTGTCAATACAACTTTTGATTTTTTTCAGTATGTCCAGTATTGAATTTGCGTGAGATTGGATTGATGCATTCAATGAATAAAACAAAATTAGGTTGTAATGAATTGTATGTATATGTGGAATAGAGATTCGATTTTATATCTCACTCTCAAGTTTTATATTACAAATTCAATTCAGAAAGTGATGAAGGTCGAATGCATTATTGGAAATCCGACTAATATTATTGACTGCGATGGTGACACAAGTGATGGAATTAAAAATAATTGTTCATGGAAATGTCCAACATGAAATTAAAACTGCATTATCTATGTGAAGAATTGTATTGAAAGCGTTGTTCTATGTCAATTAGTGGACCCATATTATAATTGCTATCTTCAGAAATCGATTAAATATGAAGGTAATTCGATGGAGTTTGTTGGAAGCGCTGAAAAGGCGCAAAGTTTTGTTTCAAACTCTGTTTGAAATCCAATTAAAGATAGTTGTAAATTTTTGTGAAATAGTCTGAATAACATTGCAAATTGGCAAAGTAAGTTGCACAGAACAAGTGTTGAAATTGTGGATTGTTCTGGCTATTCGACTATATGGATCGATATTCTTTGGGCACTCTGTGTTGAACTCTAATCTCACATGAATTGATTGTTACAGAAAATGATTGCTTCCAGAAGCTATAGTAAAGTTTAATTATCCAGTCCATGTGGGAAAACGGGGGTGATAAGTCTTCAATTATGGAGTTGATTGAATGTACAAAGTATTGCGGAGGTAAATTGAATATGTTGCTGAAAGTCGATTGATGTGTTAACTGTGTTAATGCTAAGTTGGAAGTCCAGAAAGGGGACTGTATGATCTCATGAAGGTGTAGAGAAAGAAATTCATTTGGTGTGAATGTGCGAGGTGAATTTAAATGCTATTGTAAGTGTGGAACTAATGTTGGATTGAGGGAGTTAAGAATGCATTGAAGATTGAAACTTAATTCCAAGAAGAGTTTAAATTATAAAGTTTAAGGTATTGAAAGATAAGCTTTTGAAGAATAAATTGAGATTTCCTCAACTCATGGAGATTCATTGAGAAATTAAGATGACGCATTTGTATATGTACAGAGTTTAAAGTTCCTGGGTACTGCAAGCTCTAGGTTTGCATCAGGTGGTATCAGACCAGGAATAGCTCTGTTTGAAGATTCAAGTTTTTAAGTTAAGCTAATTGCATGTGATGAATGAATGTTAGATTTTTGGAACTGATGAATATTGCAGCATAGAGATGCAGTGCTGTTGAGGAAGTGAAACAAGATCAACAAGATCTTGAAAGGTGAGCTGACATGTATTATTTATCTCTGGTTTAAAGGTTATCCTTGGATAATTTGATTTACAGGCATAGTGAAGAAATCTCAACGGGAAGAATTAGATCACAGCTAGAGTGCAATGATAAAGGAATCTAGCAAGGGATTCTAAGTGAATGTGGCACAACCTAAAGATTCAACATAGGTTGAATAAAGTTGCAGATGAGAGAAACCTGAAGGAGCAGTGGAGAAATGCTCAAAGCGTTCCAGCAGAGGACCAGTGATTAACAAAAGACCAGATCCGGAGGGAAGGATTGGTGTGGTAAGTGGCAGCAAGAGAGTTTGTTGTTGTAGAGGCTTGATGCAACTCATGGGTGAGAAACTCATGGCGAGGAAGATGACTACTGAAAGTCATAAAGGAGAGAGCAGAGGTTCAGAAAGAGGCCATAGAAGAAAGAAGGAGAAATATGCCAAGGCAAATGGCATGAGACAACAGCTGACTCAGGAAGAGTACGAGAAAGAGAAAGCTGAGATAGCAGTTCATCTTGAGTGATTGATGGAGTTGTTACGGGAAAATATGAAAGACCAGACACATGGTTTGCTGATGAGGAAGAGAGTGAAGTGGCAGAGGCTATAGCAGAAAAGAGATTTACAGATAATCATGCAGTTAACAGAGGAGTTGAGGAAGCTTGAGCAGATGATGGATGTACAGTTGAGACAGGAAGAACTCAAAGCAGCTGAGTTGGAAGAGGAGGTTTCCATTGGTGAAGCAGGGGAGAAGATCATTGATGATTTCTTGAGTTATTAGGTAAATCCAGATCAGTTGGATAATATGAACTCTTGTGTTTGTATAGCTGACAATTATGATGTGATTACAGGTGTTGAGATGGATGTGCAATCTTGTGAAGCTATCACAAACATGGAAAAGAATCTTTCAAGATATAAGTACTTTGAAGAAGAAAGTGGCAATGCTTTTGCTGTTACAGCATAGGAGGTTCTTCTGAATGAAGAAAAGGATTAGCTTGAGGAGCCGGTATATGAACCAACAGTTGAAACTGTTGAAACTTGTAGTTTCAAAACTAACAAGTTTTGTATGAATGCAAGGATGATACATGATGATGATCAATTTGTTATAAATGCTAATAATGAAAAATTGTTTTTATTAAGTGATGGACAGATAAATGAGTTTATTGTAGGAGTTGAGAATCAGAATTATGTTTTGATAACAGATGATGAGATGGTAACAACAGGAAGCTTGACTTGTGAAAGTATTGAAGATTGCATAGAAATTTTCTTAAAGGCGATGACAGGTTTATGGCATGAGTTAAGTGTTCTAGAGAAGAGACTAGAAGTACAGAAGGTAAGTATTCAGAATATAAAGACAAAGATGAATGAAAATAAAGAGGCTCATTTTTATGAACCAGAATACAGAGGCATTCTCGGAGAAGATGATGTTAAGGATAGACTGAGTGATAATCTCAAGAATGATTGGGATCAGTATACTGAAATACTGCCAGAGGGAAGTAAGGCACTGATGCCTTATGATTTTTGTTCTAACAAGTGTTTTGTATATGTAGGTATTGTTGCAAAACATTTGACTCAGTTGAGTAGTCAAATGAAGGGGGAAGGATTTTTCTGTTCCAGAAGACAAGAGGGTATGAATGATCAGGTGGCAATCAGAACAGAAACAAGGATAGAAGCAAGAAGTCAGTGAGTGATAGTACAAACTGAGCAAGCCATATTAGCTCAATAGGCAGCAAGAAATCAATAGCTTGAATATTTATTAGACAAGGAAATTGAATTAATCAGAAGAATCATGTTGAAAGTGTCTCAGAGGAAGACCTCAGCAAGGAAGAGAAGCGGCAAAAGTAGCAGCAAAATGAAAACGGGGACACATTGTTAGAGTTCTTCTAGTGGAGGAAGATAGCATAAGATATGGAGACCTGGAGAAAAGCAGCAAGCAACAGCAGATGATGACTTGCAGAACAAAGTGTGGGATCCTGGAAGACAAGGACAAAGACTTAAAATGCATGATCAGGAGATCATGATCATTTTCAACCTTGGGAGTCTGATGCAGGAGCATGCGAATCAGAGGGAAAAAGTCTTCCAACTTATTCCAAAAATAAAATAAAAAATCTAAAGGAAAGGGAGTGGGGTCCTTTAGCCTGTATTTTCTATGTTTTTTTTTTCTTTTAATTAGGAACAGGGTAGGGAATAAAACATGCTATCTTTTCACAGATAGATAAGTTGTAAAAAGCCTTAAATGTCTATGTAAAAAGCTTGCTTTTGTATAGGTAAGGTTTGAGAAGACCTATCCATTATTAATATAAAAATAAAGTGGCAGCAAAGCTCTTATTAGCAAGACAGAGAGGGAGAAAGTGAGGGATTGAGAGTAGGCTTGAACAACAAGGTTGTAAGCATTCAGCAAGTTATAATGGCCACGACTATTGAATATCTGGCCATGAAGAAAGTTTGTAAGTGTTTTGTGTGTCAATACAGCTTTTGATATTTTTTAGTATGTCCAATATTGAACTTGTGTGAGATTGGATTGATGCGTTCAATGAATAAAACAAAATTAGGTTGTAATGAATTGTATGTATCTGTGGAATAGAGATTCGAATTTTATATCTCACTCTCAAGTTTTATATTACAAATTCAATTCAGAAAGTGATGAAGGTCGAATGCATTATTGGAAATCCGACTAATGTTATTGACTGCGATGGTGATACGAGTGATGGAATTAAAAATAATTGTTCATGGAAATGTCCAACATGAAATTAAAACTGCATTATCTGTGTGAAGAATTGTATTGAAAGCGTTGTTCTATGTCAATTAGTGGACCCATATTATAATTTCTATATGCAGAAATCGATTAAATATGCTGGGTAATTCGATGGAGTTTGTTGGAAGCGCTGAAAAGGTGAAAAGTTGTGTTTCAAACTCTGTTTGAAATCCAATTAAAGACAGTTGTAAATTGTTGTGAAATAGTCTGAATAGAATTGCAAATTGGCAAAGTAAATTGCATAGAACAAGTGTTGAAATTGTGGATTGTTTTGGCTATTCGACTATATGGATCGATATTCTGTGGGCACTCTGTTTTGAACTCTAATATCACATGAATTGATTGTTAAAGAAAATGATTGCTTGCAGAAGCTATAATAAAGTTTAATTATCCAGTCCATGTGGGAAAACGGGGGCGATAAGTCTTCAATTATGGAGTTGATTAAATGTACAAATTATTGCAGAGGTAAATTGAATATGTTGCTGAAAGTTGATTGATGTGTTAACTGTGTTAATGCTGAGTTGGAAGTCCAGAAAGGGGACCGTATGATCTCATGAAGGCGTAGAGAAAGAAATTCATTTGGTCTGAATGTGTGATGTGAATTTAAATGCTATTGTAATTGTGGAATTGATGTTGGATTGAGTGAGTTAAGAATGCATTGAAGATTGAAACTTAATTCCAACAAGAGTTTAAATTATAAAGTTTAAGGTATTGAAAGATAAGCTTTTGAAGAATAAATTGAGATTGCCTCAACTCATGGAGATTCATTGAGAAATTAAGATGACGCATTTGTATATGTACAGAGTTTAAATTTCCTGGGTACTGCAAGCTCTAGGTTTGCATCAAGATGTCCCCTTATCTACTGAACAATCCCTTAGGTTATCCATATTGTCATGGGTTTCTCGTGTAAGGAGAACACTAACTTACTACTAGACATCCACTAGTATTATATAACATGTGGAAATCATAGTGTTCCTTTGTCCTAACAATGGCATTTCTTCAAGGGTTTCCATCTTCAATAGCCATCATCTACCATGTATCATACACATACATTTACCATAGATATATTCATAACAATACAACTTATAAATTCCAAGTCTAATTCATAAATAATATCATGTTTTATAAGTATTAGATTCCTTCTCATAGTGTTTAGCTCTTATGTGTTGTAGCACCTAATATTTGTTATAGAATTACAATCATTTTCATATTTGAGACCATTATACCTACAACCTAAATTTTTCAATCAACCAAATAAAAGTGAGTATCTATGTATATAACCATTTCTTTCAATATTTACTACCATCCATGACGTGTCTCTGAATAATATTAACAAACTAATAATTCAATCATTTTTAGCTCTTACTTATACTCTACAAAATGGAACTATGATTCAATGTAGATGGGTTACTTAAGATAACTACCTACAAGACGAAACAAAGTATTTAGTCCAATAGACCAATGTGCCAATACTCATGATCACATCTACTCAATGTATATTTGTCGCTTGATATCAAAATACTACATTTTTATACCATGTATTCCATCATCAACAATTGGATAGTCTAGCAAACACCTCAACACATCATATAGTAACCTCTCATCTATAACTTAGGAATACTACAAGGAACTTCCCTTCTCCACTCTATATTACGTTATGAAACCAGCTCAAGAAAAGATAGAAAAGATAGATCAACGCCTTAGAATTCAACCTCTTCGAGGGGGAAACCTCCTTTACATTACATAAATCAACAATTCTTGGATAATTCAGATGATAAGACCTCCTTTCTCTATATAGGAGTCTAAGGAGTCACAATATAACCCAGCTGACCTAATAATAATAATATAAAGCCACAAAAATAACAATAGAGGGATTTTATGGGGCACAGTAATAACAATATGGGGACAATAGGGGCACAACGATATTAATAAGGGGTAGAACTACAATAGAAATGGGGTAATCACTAGTATTATGGGGACCAAACATGCCCCTCTCCTTCAAAAAAGTGTTGTCCTCAACGCTTGAGTAGTTCTAGATGCTTCTGTATAAAATTGTCATCCTCCCATGTGGAATCTTCAGTAGATAAGTTCTTCCACTTGATAAGATACTCTGAAATTGATCAATTTCGTAGATGTCGAGTTCTTGTTTCTGTGACTGCTTATGGTTCCAATATAATTTTTCCTTCCTCGTCAAGTTCTGGCAATATTGTTTGAACTAGGAGCTTATCACCTATAACCTTATTTAAACATGAAACATG